>JAQFXM010000324.1:0-55542 GCA_034693345.1 Entomobrya multifasciata
TAAGTACTCTGCATCTACCTGCCAAATTTCAAGCATTTTGCTTTACGCGTTCAAAAAATAATAATTTTTCAAAAAGGTGGTTTTTTGGACGGTGCCCGGGGGCTGCCACCGGCACCCTGGAAGTGTGGGGGCTGAAAGTTTGTGATTATTACTTTCTCATGATACCCCATCTTAAAAAACCCAAAAAGTTAAATTTGGCGACTATGGCGCATACGACCGTTCGAACCCAAATAATGTTGCTCAATTTGTCATTTTGAATGAGATTGAAAGATTTTTATTCTGCTTTTCGAGGATATTACACAGCTTGTTTTTGTTTTACAGAAAATGGAGCTTGCAACAGATGCGGACTTCATTGATGAAGGAACACAAGTCGATGACAACAATCCAATGTCCGACATGAAAACAAGGTTTAAACGAGGTATCACTGTACGAACTACAAGACGTCCTCCGAAACCACAACGCTATGATTCAACCGCTTAAACTCTTGAATACATTTTAGAAGTTCTTTTATTGTATTTTGAATAGTAAGAAATGAAATTTTAGTGAGCTACAGATCAAATGCCTGTTGGGAACAAATATGGACTTCAAATATACAAAAGGGATCGACTTAAAAGTTATTATTGAGCAAGATATTTCTTGAAAACGGTGAAAGGGAATGCAAATGTAGGGAAAAGTATGTAGATCATTTAATATCTAATGTAGAAGCGAAGCCGAAAATATATTTTAGGTATCATGTAGTTTATTAGTTTATGTCAACTGGAAAGTATATATTATACTCATTGGCCGAATGATGCAAATAGGAATACGTTAATATCAACGCACAAAAATAATCCGTTATCAGTTCTGTTTTGATGGAAAATCTTGTTTGTTATAACTTGGTTTTAAATGGGCAGAAACGTCCGATTTTCAAGTTATTTAAAAATTATGTTAGCTCATATTTAGTAGAAAAAATCACACACATAAGCAGGGTACGCAATAACAACGCCAGTTATAATACTGATATTACGATTGCACTACATTATATTTCAACACATAAATTTCGTTAAAAATTAAATTCGATTCGACATAATGAGTGTGACAATGGTTTTAAATCAGGGCGTAAACCAAGGGAAATATACAAACTTACATGAATAATTTGGTTGTGCTTGTTCAATTAAGTTGTGTAGACCCGAGACAAACAAATATTATTTCCCGGAATTTATGAGAACTCTGTGAATTTCGAAAGGAATATAATGCAAGGTTTTGGTTGTAGCATAAAAATCAAGCTAACGCACTAACGTCTTTGAGAAATTCAAGGTTGTTTCGTGTAACTGTAATAATTGTGTAAACGATTCGATGTGATTACATTATAGTATATTAACAAATCTTTTCATGCTTTAGCTTCAGAAAAAAACAAATAATATGAATATACATTTTTAAATATTACATATTTGATATTGTATGCTTGTGTATTAAAAATAAAATCAATGATAAAAATACTTCATGTTACATCATTTAATTGTTTTTTTATAAAGAAGTTCGTATAATGTTAAACTGTATATGGTATACTTTATCATGAATGGCGTAGGTTCGAAAATTTAAAAATCAAATTTAAAAATACATTTTCTCATAAAACATAGTCACAATACAATCGAGTTGAACCCCTCTACATAAAATCCGTAAATCCTTTGTGAGTACAGATACTCTGTTAGTCCTTGTTGGTTCAAATTAAAGTTCGTCCTTCTTGGCACCGATCATCTTTCTTATATCTTCCATCCAGAATCTAAAAAAACGCATACAGAAAAGACCATTTCAATTTAGAAGGCTCTTCACGTTCCTCATTTTCATGCAAATGAACATATTTCCCTTTGGCATTATGAAAAAAAGAAAGATAACCACCTTTCTTAAGTGAAATCACTTTTGCACATACATAGCTGAGAAAGAAAGATTTTTTTCTTACAAAGTACAATACTAAAGTTTTTCCACTTTAGTTAGAAACATTGCATTACATTCAAGTACAAAACTACATAGCTTTAAGTATTTTTTATGCATTCTGATATACGGTGTGAGTGGCAAGTTAATGAAAGAAGAGATCAACTGGGTGGCTCATTGTGAAAATTAATTAAGTGATAAAAGTCAAATATAAAGCAATTAGGAGCAAGATATATGGTCTATTTCCTTCTCCCAGTTTTGATGCTTAGGACGATGGGAAAGTATGCAAACATGTACAACACAGATTTTCTTCCCTTCCTCATGAAATAGAATATAAACACAAAAAATACTTACTTGAGAATTGTGGAGCGGAACTGTGGCTGGAGAGATAACTTGCTTGCTACAAGACAGACAGTTTGGTCCTCGCTATTAAATTTTGGCCATGCTATTCCACCAAATGATGCCGGGCTGGGTGTGGGGTTGCTGGTGTTAGTACGCCATAGTCGTTACATCAAGAATGGCCATATAATATTTCCGATGCACACATCCATACGTATTGGAAGGCGACGAAATGGAAAAATGAAACAGAAACGAAAAGCGAAAAGTAAATAAAAATGCATTATAAAAGTATACAGTATGTTTAGAACTATATTCTATGTCTTACACAAACATCAAGAATATTCCCGAATATTTGGTCTGCTGTTTCATTTCTTTAAACACTAGTTTAGACTCAATTTAAGTCCTAACAAGATTCTCAATCAATGACGATGTCTTGTCGGTATGTGAAATACATATGTATGCATACACATGTATCCTCTATACGTGTATGTATATGAAATTGAAAATAATCACAATTAATTTTCTCACAAAGTAGCTACAAAACCACATTCGCGTCATAATTTGTGTAGTATAAGTTAGCACCTGAAGTTAAAGATGAAATGCAAATGTAGAAAATACATAACAGCAACTAAACAGTTTCGTATTCCATGATAATATTAGTTTATGCCTATAAAACTTGTAATGGACAACATTTTATGGCTATAATGACTTCGAATAGGAAAAGTTTGTTTTATAAAATGAAAAGACTCTAGGTATGCACGCATAACCATGAACTATCAAACAGCACGTCTTGAAGAAATCAAAGCCCCTCAAGCTGTACACGCAGAATATGCATACTAACCAACCAGTCTCTGGCTTTATGAAGTGCGTGATGCACCGTTACAAAGCCTAAGCTTTTACTTTTTAATGCGGTTAAAATTATCACTCTTTAGATATTTTCAAATTTACTGTTCTTTACTTTTCGTTCTATTCTTGATATTTTTACCTAGTAAATACTACTACGAAATTTTCGAAAAATTCGAATTTCGTATAATTTGAATTCGAACTTTGCATTGGAAGAAGTACGAAATTAATGCAAGTAGTGACCGTGACCGTGCAAAGTTAAAACCGTTATCAGTTCTGTTAAGTTAAAACTTAGCAACATTGTAATATATAATCCTCTTTACCATTAGCATCATATCATAATCGAACGATCGTTTCCAGTGCTTGTAACCTATTCACTTTACGTATTCATTTCACTTTACCTCGAAGATTTATTCGTCCAGTTTAAAAAAGTAAAGAGGATTTACATTTTCACTAAGTTCTTAGAACAAAACACCAGTACAACGAACTTGATGCTATAACTTAAATATGAAAGAAACAATTTTGAACAGGTACTTTACATTTCTCCCAAATCAAATTATGTTAAGTAGTATACGCACGCATTCTAGATACATTTTCGCATAAATATGATGAGATGATGACGAAAATGAGTTCGTGTGTACTTAGTTTTATGCAAGCGTAATGGAACCTTTGAAGGAACTGGCTGGGTTAAACTGAACACAATAATATAGCGACCATTTCGTAGTACAATGATTCATAGTCGAAATTTTAGTCGAAAAATCGAGTATACGATACACTAACCTTTTCTATACAAAAGGGGAAATGTGTTTGGGGAAAAGGCTGGCCTAAGATACATATTTCTTTACGAGCATAGACTTATCAAGTAGAGATTGCACGAACAAAATTCAAAGTATTAAAAATCCCGTATGAAATTAATCTCATAAGGATATATTTTTAACTAAACTTATTGAACTAGTAATTTTACTAATTACCGTTATCTGGATAAAAAAATATTTAAAAAATATGAATATTTGAAAAAACTGGATCTACATGTCTCATCCACCGAATTTCAAAAAATGTTTTTGTTTTACTAAAAGAAATATTCTACTAATATTAGTAGTACGCTACGACACATTCGACTCTTTTAAAGTGATCCTTGTAATACACTATGTAAATACGCTCAGTGGAGCATGTATGCCCACAAAATTACTACTACGTATCCCCGAACATCTGCCCAGAAGGAAATCAGACAAACATACCTTGTTTTTGCAAAATTTACTAGAAGAGGGATGAATGTTTTTGTAGCAAACTCCAAGTCATCAGACGGCAGTAGGTTTCCCTCACCCAGTACTTGGGTGAAAATGTACTGTAGAATATCGCCATGAGCTATTGCTGTAATATCAAATAAACCACATAATCTAAGTATTTACGTTTACGTTGTATTAAAACAGAGTTTTTACAAGATATGTTCTTCACAACGTTTAGTTCTCAGAGAAGCATAAAAATAGAAAATAGGAGGACAGACAAGCAGACAGAAATATAGAAACAAGGACATTATATTTTACAGAGGATAGTATAAACCAAAACCAAAAGTTGCCAGTCTAGAATTGCTGACGTTGTTGGCCCAATGTAAGATAAGGGCATTCACTTGAATGAGCTGTGAGACTAAACAAGAAATGTAATTTTACTTTCAGGGAAAGCAAAAGCGAGGGTGAAATGAGATCTTTATTGTAGAAAGTAATGCTCTTATATATCATTTATTACCATGTATGTATCATAAAGGAAGGAGAAAACTGAAAAGCGTATGTGTAGACAAAAACGCACATTATCACAACTAAAGACATTCACATTTCACATCGCATGTCTGTCTACACGGTTTACCTACAAATGCAATGCCACACAAGCATGTACAATGTACGTATCACAATATCACTTTGCTAACTCTCTCTGGCTCTCCTTAGCGTGGTCATGCATGAAATGATGTAAAATAGAAATGAGAGATGTTTTGCTGTAAGCTGGTTTGGTTTTCTTTTAGGCATATGACATGCCTCATCTCATATCAAACATTACACAAGGTATATGATGGGAATGAAATCTTCACAAAAAACTTTAAAACTTCGACTGCAATAACAACAAAGAATTCGTTTTTGAAAGGGAGAAAAGTACGCTTTATGCGGTAGCATTCTGGAATACGACATGCAATGGGATAATGTACTATATCATACTTTTGAGCAAATAAGAATGAAGCAAAAATTATACAGGCTTGGATCTTGGATTCTTGTGGAATTCAAAGGTAAAAACTGAGAGATAACAACAAAATTTTAGTACTTTTGCACAAATCTAGAAACATCATCACATTTATTTAGTAACTACAACGGGTTTAGAGCTCAGTCCCCTAAAATTACTACCGACAATATGGAAAACCAACAACTTCAAACGAATACAGAAAATGGAAAGGACAAACATGTACAATTTGTTTTATAAGCTAAGCTCTATATGAGATATTATAGGCATTCATTTGATCTAAACAAATTCGTATGAAGGCTAGTGATATATTTATATTTGCATACATGCAGCATAATATATTTTATTATAGAGTTCCTGAAACCCAAAGTTTTAACTTCATTGAACTGAAAGCAGGAAAATGTAATTTGTAGCATGTAAATATGATTACATTACAGACTCCAGCGCGAGAAGGAAGACAGCTATTTACGATGTACTAGTATTTCATTGATAGATTCTTAAGATCAAATCCTGCGTTTTATAAATTACCATGTAGGATGTTACGAATGATCTTTTTTAAATAAAACTAACCATTACCAGCGGTTCTTAAATTTTAATTCCGATTTTATATTTGCGTTAAGACAGGCTTCAAGTTTGCGGAATAAAGTTTCGTGAAGACCGTAGTTTTAAACAATTATGAAAATTCTTTCAACCCTTTTATATGTCATTTGCACCAAGTCAAGTCAAAATAACATCTACGTCTACTTCCAAAATTCTAGTAAAAATGGTTAGACTTTAGAAACACAGACTGTCGGAGCAGCGGTACTGAAATAACAAAACTGAATCCACATTTGCCAAATTTAAGTTAGCAAAAAGAGTATTGAGAAAGTGGAATATTGACAGGTAGGATATTTTTGTGTGTCGTGTTTCCCATGAGAATATGACATGGCATGTGACTTCACGCTGCGTTTAAGTAAGTACTTTCTTACATAAATATTAATGTATAGTATGGATTTCACTTGGATCAAGATTTTTCTGCGCCATCATATTTTTCTGCTTTTACTAGCACAAACTTTCTATTTTCAAAAAATCGCTTCATATTATAGATTGTAACTCTGATTAATTTTACACATTTCTCGTTCTTCACACAGAGCAACCTTGACGTTTTCAACGTAGTATTTCTGCATTATTTTTCAGCATTATTTTTTATGTCTTCGATTTCATTTTTCAAATTACAATGGTGAGATGCTTTGTTATACAACACTATATTGTTTATTGGTAAAATTGATGTATCAGTGGGAGTCAAAGGTATTCCAGCTACATACGTTTGCTTTTTACTGTAGCTTCTCCTGAAGCCTACTCAATCAACAACTTATTTTCCCTTTCTGTTTTTTTCTGGTTTCATCACCGTCAGTATAAAAAAATCTTGGTTTTATTGGTTCCAGTTTGTTAGAGAGTGATGTTCTATGAGACTTACCGCTGTTCTCTACCAGCAGGACCATTTCATTCCAATATGTTTTATAATTCAAAGAATAGAAAATGAAAGGTGTATGTAGGAGCACATGACTTTCAAGCTGAGCTTTCTCTCCGAGGCTCGCTCTTTGGGTGTCTGACTGGTTTGGCTGACATGACAGAAAAACGTCTCTTCTCTTATTATTGCTCTGAGGTGAGAAAAGAAAAAGATTCATATCGCACAGGAGAGAAAAAACGAATTGGAACGGGAATGGGAGACAGCTGAGAGTCAATCTAATCTCGTTTTTATCATATTTTATCATCTTTCATTCTCATGTGTGGTGCTGATGCCAAAAAAAGAGAAAAAGAAGCAAACGTTACAATAATAGTAGTTATAAAGTGTTATCTAAATGTATATAAATTGAGGATATATTTTATGTACTTCTTAACAACAAAGATAGTATTTTTATATACATTATTATTACTCGTTGAATAGAGCATCGCAAAATATTATTATCGTTCCTCCACTAAAAACCGGAGGGAGTCCATTGAACCAAAATGGATTTTCAGTGATGCCTTCAATGTTTTGGCAGGCGAGACCAATTTCACTAACATCAACACCACACATCCAGCCAAAACCACCACCGAATACATACCACCCAAATGATGAAAAAGGTCCCATCTGATTTGGTATTCGGAACGCGAAATCAAAATCATTCTTCAACAATAAAACGATTTTGAACTTATTCGGATATAAACGGTGGTGATGCTGTGAATAAAATAATGCTGATGGTGAGATGACGAGAGAAATAGCGATTGTAAATGATAGCGGAAAAAATGAGGTTGTTCTTGCACAAACTTTTCGATTTCTTTTATTCTAACTTTCTTCACAATACACATATATCTTGATTGCATATTGTTTTTGCACTTTTAACTAATTATTTCAATAAATGACAAACGAAGGAATTCGTCCAGTTTTTAATTGCTTTTGGGAGTTCAAATAGTCATCTTTTGAAGTTTATAAAACTTCTTTGGCATGATGACATCAAGGGAGTGGTAACGTAATTACTACCAGCATACATATATACCATACAAACAAAAACTTTTAATATGTAAATTCGATTTTAATTACCAAGTTAAAAGCTTCCGAATAAAAAAACTCGATAAAAAGGAGCAAATATTCTTTTCACTAGTGTTCCTTAAAGTTCGTTTACTAAAAATGCCTTCAATGACTCTTTGCTATTTGGTTCAACTTCAAGAAACTTTATAAAAATCCATTCACTGCATTCTTTTCTTCCTACATAAAGCAGTTAACCAACGTATGTAGACATGTACATGCTATAAAATTTACTCTGATTTTATGCAATACATATTATTTATTACTCGGCTATATTATCATCTACCCCGAACAGCTTTATATATATTACCTGTAATATTCTGGTATCTGTACGATATTATCAAAACGTTCATCAATGTGAGCAGTTTCTTGTATGAAAGGGCAAAATATTGTCAGATCATATCTTTCTTTCTGATTCGTTGTCGTTTTGTAACACGGACTTAACCATTTCATTAAAAACCTCCAAGCACATAATTATCTTATGCTGATGGTTTAAATAACAGTACATATAGAATAGAGAACAAGACATGGAATAACTCTATATTTCCCCACTTTACCAACTTCTTTCAAGTGCTTAGTGCTTATATGGGTTAAAATCTAAGAATATCACAACAAAAAAGAATAAACACTTAAAGCACTTCTCTGAACACATCATTTCGTCACAGATTAGTTTTCGTGCTATTATAAAATGCATCCATTCCATGCCTACTCAGGGCCATTTCATCGTTCTAACCTAATCTATGTGGATGGCGTGGTATGCTTTTAAATGACAATCAAAAAGATTAGTGAACTGATTAAGGCAAGCTTTATGTTCGCTATTGTACTACCAACCATACCATATGAAATATTATTTAAATCTTTTAGCAAGAGAGAAGACGAAAATTCACAAACAACATGAACTACAGGATCGCAGCAGTTCAACAAGCAAACCACAATAGTAGCCAAACCAAGTTATAGCCACGATGAAGATGATTACGTTTTTTGTTTTGGTACGACAATAAGCAAGTACGAAAAGACGAGGATGCTGAGATACAGCAACCTACAAACAAACTCTTCTGCAACTCTCTAGTTATCTTCACAATTTTGTTTAATATTTGTTTAAAAGGGAAAAGAAAGAAAATGAGCTTAACTACTTAATGGGATCATGCTTATATGGAGCAGGACAAAAACAGCCTGTTAACTACACTTCAGTACTTTTGTGTATGTTATAAAGCAGTAAAATTCTCTCTTCTTCATCTTTATTCTTCTGGTGATAATTGCTAAAACAGAAAGAGAAAGCACAAGGCAAGGGAAAAAGTAAAGATGTTTGTGTGCAAGTAGATGTATATTCATATCCGCACATTATTATTATCATGGTGTGGAACTAATGGAACTTCACTAGTTTGTTTTTGAGTAGTGTGCTCCCAGAGAAAACCAACATCAACAACCACCACACCACTGCCAACCACTACCAGCATTTTAGAAAATTTTCTAGGAAGCAACTCACACAAAAAGGAGAAAGGAAAGTAATCAACAAGAAATCTTCTCGGGAAGCAGAAGCAGTTTTCTTCGAGTAATAAAGTAGAAAAGAGAAAAGTACGGGGAGAAGAAAGCCCTTTTAAAAATTAAATTAGAGGGTGGCACAGTACAGATAAGAAATGAGAACCGATAAGAGTGATGTATGCTGAACAACTTCGACATCACCAGCATTACCTTTCATATCTCTAGCGGCACATAATGCGATGAAAAGCGGAGTTTAAAGTTTAGAAAAGAAGCTGGTTATTTAAATTCCTTTTTTTTGCAGAGTAAAATCAAAACTATGAAGTAAGAAATTTGTCAAGATGCATGTATTGCATAAGCGCGTGTTGTGTAGTATTTAAGAGAAAAAGTAAACTAGTAGGAAGACTTAGCTGCAAACTTTTTCCATTAAGTTTCAAAGCAAAGCAAAGAGATAGAAAGGAGTGCAAGAAGGGTAAAACAAACAAGACATGAAACAAGCTCTGTAAAGTTAACAAATTCCTTATTGTAATTAATACTTGTGTAAACACATTCTTACTTTTCATATCAGTGTCTCCGATAATGCTCATGATTCCATTTGTTCCGTAGTAGTCCAAAACGTAATAGTACACTGGAACGGAGTGATTAGCAAGCCCATTTGCATAGAGACTGGTAAATCGGGTGAACAACAGATCTGTCAGGAACTACAAACAAAACAAATTCTCTAAATGGTCTTATCATCAAAAACTGTTATCTCCTTGTTGTGTACTCACTGCTGGGCAAATTGAAATTCATAATAATAATTACGACGTGATGATAATATTCATATTGTCTGCAAAAGAAGAGTAGGAAAGCTTAGAGAAATAAACGGGCAGTTGAATAGTTTAAATCTGGAGATAACAATGACGCTTTTGTTTTCACAAGGAAACGTTTATTTTTATAGGGCCTATTCAACAAACTGAATTGTTGTATACCTAGATGTGTAACTAAACTAACCATAAAGGGTCTTCTTAAGTATGTATATGCACTATTGTACACATGTATATAGTAGCGTGCAAGGCGAAAAGTGGCATCTTAAGTGTTATGCCATTTTATTTACAAGAAATATTTTCTTGAAGCATTTTCCCTTCCTTAAGAAAATTAGGCTCTTTTGTTTACTCAAATGTGGTACAAATTGGTTGGAATCCCAATGCTAAATAATTTCTTCTTCTTTTATATGGTGATATACAATTATAATGCATTTTATACATGTGTATATACTTAATATAAATTTGTTTTCACTCACCTCAACGTAGCGTGGTCTGAACTCATCCTCATTTTCCAAGTCAACATTGGTAAAGTAGCGCTTCTTCACCGCCTTTGTAATGGGGAACAATTTACTCTCGAATTCGGAAACGATTGGAAGTAGTCTTGGGAGTCTCTGGTCGATAAAATTCCCATCGTATTTGCCATCATTAAAAGAATTGACTGTCACTGTTGATGTGTGTAAGAGTTGAAAACATTCATTTGCACGCGACGCACACACGAACGTACATTCGATCCCGAGAAAAGGGAAGCAAAAAAGATAAAACTTAAAATTAGATTTTTTCCTTCGCGCTTTTATTATTCTTCGAAGAGTACTTACATTCTTGACATTTATTTTAAGTGCAATTTTCTTAAATAAACACTTTTACTGCATAATATAAACCGAGTAAAGTACATGTTTTAGTTAGTTAAATTGACGGGCTTAGAATGATAATATGTCAGGTTACCAAAAAATAGTTTTTAGTTTAGTTTTTACCATATAATTGCTATTACAGTTTTTTTAAATGTACTTGACAACGAATAACCTGACATATTATAGTACTGAGCATATCAATTATCTTTTGGCTGTACTCTCAAAAAAAACCTCAACCTTTTCCCCTTGTACCAGATTGACAGCCATGTCTCTCCTTCTTTCTATACAATTTCCATTATCATCTTCATCCTAAAAAAAACTTCAGCCAACAAGATTTTTTCTAACGATTTTGACGATAATTCCCGTACGGAACTTGTATCTACATGCATACATTATGCAGACACTACTACACATCCCCATGATGATGTGATGTGAATGCTTTAGTATAGTAAAAATTTGTCTCTTCTTTCCTCTCCAACTTGCCTTTAGTGGGGGCAACAGTGTCGTCGTGTCGTCCTGCCCTGGTTCTATAGTGTGACATTCTGGCATTGGCGATGGTAGCAGTGGGAGCTTAAGTACTCACTCAGCTGCCACAGCAGCACACCATCAACAACCGACCACACCACATCACACACAGCGTTTTTCCTTGCCTTTTGAAGCTTCTCTACATCTTCCTGTACCTTTTTTCAGGAAAAATCCCATTTATGCCATCAATAAGGCTAACAACCCACTAACACCAACCTGAATGTTACAAGTAAACTTTGTTCATCATTGAATTCATCATCATCACCACCACCAAAAACAGTGGTGTAACAACATTCTCTTCATCCTATGGCATTTCGTCTGTGTGCATCTCTTTCCATCCCTCTCTTCTCATTTCTTCTTTTTTGTCTTTTCCAACTTGACGCACAAAAAAAGTTTCCGTACTAATGGGCGCCTTAATGTGTACTTTCTCTTTCCACCACTGCTACTACTCAGTTGTTAAACAAACAAAATCTACAGACACACACAATCCTTGTCATGCCATACACGCATACGATTATAACACATGTCAAATGATTATAATAACCAACCACACGAGAACTTTCAGGAAGAGGGTGATGATGATGGTGATGGGGCCAAAAATGAAAACGCCAGTTTTTTGGCCAAAGTGCAAGCAAAAGCTTAGTTGTTTCTACCCTATTGGTAACGTTCTTTTGAACACCATGTCATGTAGGCTCTCTCAGTAATAAACATAGATTATATTTATATTATGTCATCTTGTAATTGCAAAATAGGAACGAGGCTCACAACAACACTGTGCAACTAAGCAAAAAAACTACACGATGGAGAAAAAGGCAAAAACTTGCAGGCACATACTTAAACCTACATTAAACTGCCATCGTTATCATTATCCTCATCCAAAACACACCATCATCGTATCATCATCACACACACGTACAATACACGATATAAACATCAGTCCCCCCATCATCATCATCGTTTTCCATACAACTTTCCCAAAAACTGAAAAACTTGCTAGCTTGTTATCAAACAAGTGAATGTACAAAATGGAAAATAGAGGCATATAATATAACGTAGCCAGAAGGGATTTTTGAGCTAGTGAATAGCGAATAAACCATATTAACAAGGTATTTCTGATGTATAATTTTATTTGAATATGCAATGTAGCTACTGATGCCGCCACTACACTCCAAAAAAAAAAAACCTTCGGGTGAAGCCCATAAGGAGTGAGTTAGTAACTCATGCTACATGCTGTCTTTCTCTCTTTTTCCCCTAACTACATTGCAGTACATACATACTTTCAATATTATCTTATTGTGTGAAGTTTAGTACACATAACTATACCACCAACACTCTAGTGAGCATTCAAACTTTTGCTACATTTTCTCTTCTTCATTCTTTTTCCCTTTTCTCCCTTTCTCTGATTCCCAAAATCTCTTTTGCATACACATACTACATGTGGATATTAGAAAGATAGAGAGTGATTGTAATGGGCCTCTGTACTTATTATAGTACTCGCGTTACATTTTAGTAGCAAACCTGGCTGGATAATGCATGCATATAAGACAAGAGTGATGGGATGGCGGGAAGAGAAAGCAGCTCATGTAATGTGAAACAAAGGCTGCTCTTTAATCCAATTTTAATGACATTTCTCATCATTTAGCAGGAGCTTGCTTTCTCCTGTTGGTTCTGCAGTTATAATGCATCGTTGCTACTATGCTCTGCTCAGCCACGTAATACCATATTACATATTATTATTGTAACACAAGTAACACTGTTAGAGACTTTTCAAAGTACAAAAGAGATGATGATTAGAATGATCAACTTGATTGTTAGTATATGGTGGTAGTGGTTATATGTGTCTATGTTTTTGAGCAATGCTACGGGAAAAGATAATATGCTTTGCAGGGTACATATTACCACAATGGCTGGAAGATACCTTTTGTTAATACTACTTTCCAAATGGGTTCTGATTGTGGGAAACATTTTGCATGCAACCACCCATGTGAATCTTGAACTGTTTTTTTTAGCTAAAAAATTTCCCCATTCTTTTATTTCATTCATCACACTTCACTGCAGCTGGCGCTGCAGGGAACTGATGATGATTTAGTAATGTAGTGTAAAGAAGCCGATTTGTGCGACATGAGTTTGACCTTGGTGCTCTTCGCTTTTCTCATTTGCTTTCTACCACAGTCCCATCTAATATCGTCCGACTTAAATGATCTTTCTCTGAAGCATTATCATGCTTTCAGACCCCAAGCAGTCCTCAATGACAATGCAATAATAAGGCTTCGGGTTCAAAAGACTAATTATTTTGGAGGAAAATGGGAGCCAAAAAGGATTTTCACCGAAGTGAAAGTATTAGTTGCAAAGCAAACAAAATACTACTTATTCATTCCCCCTTTTCATTCTTTTATTCAATGTGTATATTCTGTACTTTATTTGCAAACAAGGAAAGTATCTGTGCATAAGTGTGATGAGCACTGTTCATAAAATACTATGTACCCTAATAAGTTTAGTACATCGTATCTCAAACTACAAAGTAGCGATGATGGCTTTTATAGCTACAAAATTCTTAACATTATTCGTTGGGTCGTGATTTATTCGATAAAGTAACAAAGGCTGGTTGGATGTTGATGATAGAATAGCATTAAGTACCTACATAAAAAAGAAATATTTTCTATTCCAAGTACCAACCAAAAAATAATAGGAAAAGAGAATTTAAAAAGTATGGTTTTGGGTCTTGAGGTCCTTGTTCTGCACCATTATCTCATCATTATCACTATTTGGTATATTATAGTAATTATGCCGTAGTCGGACTTTTACAATGCCTCTAATTCTTTTGCATAAAAAATACACTGCACCTCTTTCCCACTAATTAACAATCAAGTAATATTTAAATAGTCTCATATGAATATACGAAGGTGAATTAATGACAGTGGTGGAAACTGAACACTCACAACATGCACCTTAGTAGCATCGAATTCTGCTATTCTGCTAAATAATAAACCCATTTCGTTTGAAAGAGCAGACAAGATAGCTATTGCTCTGCTGGAGAGTAGCAAGCAAAAGAGCAAAAGCTCTAAGTCTCTATTTTCTCATTTTCAACTTTTCATTAGGCAAGGCATACACACAAGTCGTGGTGGAAGACCACACGCACACAGACATATTATAGACATGCAAGGAAACATATCCAAAAATACTTTCACTACGACAGAGAGAAATAAAATGAAAACTATCATCAGAATCATCACAAAGCAACTAACTAACCAAGCTTTAATTGTACAGTGTGAGCAGCAGCTGAGTAGAGTTAACAGACTGACTACCTTTGTAAATGATCGCATGAGATGCTGATGATGGTTTGATGGTTGGTAAAATAGTATGTGGTTTCTGCAAAAACTTTCATTCTGGTTTTGGTCGGTGCTGTCTTTTTCCTCGCTGGTGTGTGTATATATCTCAGCTAAAATGTATATTCCCTTGTAGTGCCGAAAGACAGTAGAAGGAATCCTTGTAAAATTTCTCTTTATGTTGTATTTTGTATATGATATTTTTAGAGTAAAAAAGTAATTCATTTTCCTTGGGAAGATATGAACCTAGAGTGGAATAAGAGAGTTAGAGTGAAACAGGGAGAGGGAAAAACCTTTGTTGACTTTATTGCTTTGCTATACTACATACAAACTACGCAATATTCAACGTAAACCAAAAATCTCTTTGATATGGTTTAATGATTATCCTTTGGAAAGGTAATCGTATTTTGGTTTTTTGATGTTGGAAATTTATTTGATGGGAAAGGCAATGATCTTTTAGTATAGAAGTACAACATCACAATATTGATATCAAGAGTAATCTTGTATGCACGTTAGCCCCCTCACTTTGGTCTAGTACTACTTCTGAATTTCCATTTTGTTGGAATAATTATTATTATTAGGATTATTTATTAAATACTTTATCTTTTGAAGACGCTCTACAAAGGGAATTCGGTTGAAAAGCACAAAATCTAATTGGATTTTATTCGTGTATTTATTTTTTGCACGGAAAAAGTTTTGGAGTACTTTTATTACTAGCTGACTGAGTAGAATATATTTCAGCATAAGGTACATATTTATCAGATTTTTTTCTTACGTGGATAGTAGAAGGCTCCTTCATGTCGAGAAACTCCAGTAAGCACAGGAACTTTAACCACTTGACCCTCTTTCAGTAAATCCTCTGGTAATTTTTTCAGAAGTACATTGTCAACAGATGGAGCAAACCAGCGGGGAAAGCTGAAAAAGTTCTGCAAAAAGAATAAAATAAATAGCATAAAATTGAGATTGATAGAATGACATATTTTCACTTTGCACATTCCAGCATAACATACTGCAACATATGTCATTATGCTTCTAAGAGAACAAATCTAATTTGTACGAGCAGCCAGTGGTTTGGTTTATGGTTATGTTATATTCATGATTTTAATCATAAGACGCTTGCTTTTATAATTTTAGACGTTTTGCGGTTTATACAACTTGAAGCTTTAGTAGTCTTGTCAAATTACATACAAGATTCGATTCACCTTTCTTATCGAACACAAAATCAGGCTATTACTGTAAAGAAAATGAATAGGAAAAAGAAGCGAAGCGTAATAAGAGAATCCAGAAAGAAAATTATTGGCAAAGACAAGAGTATATTTTGTTTTGAGGAAATATGTACGTGTAGTGCAATCCATTAAATATATTTTTGTAGCATTTTGTGCACTAGTAACAAGATTATTGGAGTCAAATAACTAACTTTTTGCTTTCTCTTTCGTCTGATAACACAAACTACCTTTCTCACATTTTTATTACTACTTTGTTTTTTTCGTGGATAGGATGGAGCAACGAACTTTCACACTTTCGCAAACGTCTTTGAGGTTTAATGTATTATTCATACTACATTATTTTCCTTTTCTATCCATTTCACCGCTCTCTTTTCCTACTTAATAACATTGATAATGGAATCTGGGAATGGTTTACAAAGTACATAGAAAGCAACGATCCAACCAACCAAAACGATCTTGTAATGTACCATCTTTCTCCCCAGGTTCATGTTATACGCTTGTCTAGTACCAAGTTGCAAATCTTAATTGAGATTTGTGTCAAACCAGCATTTCTCTTTTTAGCCAGATCAAAAGAATTGTCTAAGAAGAGAAGATTAAATTATGTACGATTACGGAGCTTGGTATTTTGGTGAAGCATAATGAATTTATATTAAAATTGTTTGTCGTGTATTAATTAGTAGTATTAGTTAAGCTTGCTTTTGGTTCACTCACATCAAACCTCAAAACTATAAAATTAAAGTACTTTTTAAGTGATTTTTCTTATGTTATGGTTATGTAAAAGGATGATAGTAACTCCATAAAATGGATACGCGTCAGCAAGACCGATTGCAAAACGCAAGACAAACAGAATAAAAGCATAATATTGAACATTTTGCAATTTTTTGCATGTGTTGTGCAACTGATTAATATATAAGTACCCTAAAGTTTTCTAGGGGATTGAGTGCAGGTAAGCAATTATGATAATGATGCTTACACAGTGAAAATTTCTCTGTAACGGTATGAAAATAGTAAGTTACAACTATAGTATGGTATAGATATATAACGTAACACTAAGCTATTTAAACAAATGGACAAATATTCGTACGTCTAATCAAAGATATTAAAAACTTTTACACATAGAGAAGCTCAGTACAACTAAGGCCGTTGGAACAAAGTTTCAAGGACACTTTTCAGCAATGATAACCCATGTTATAATTAACTAGGGCAAGTTTTACTCCATTATACAACGCTTCTGTTTAGTAAAAACGCAATCCAAAAAATGCGAACTAATATCACTAGTATGTCATATTGAAATGGAATGGTTGAAAATGAAGAAAAGAGAATGCATCAGAAATATTGATCTTGAAATTTGCCCTACGCTGCAAGAAAACCTTTTGATATGCTTTTTTATTTGTCAACTTATTAAAACGCAAAAATATCATATGAACTTTATACTGAATAATCTTTCGTCTGTATTATGTATAAGTATATGTAATATACTACTAAGTATTGAAAAATGTTACTGACAGCTTGTATACCACTTTGCGATTGACTATGTGGTTTTTTCTTACCAGCATATTGTTTGTCTCCTTCACAAGAGTAGTCATATCTTCTTTCCGAAGGCATTCTACCAACTCTCCAAAGGATTCGTAAGAGCACTTCAATCGGGATACGAGCTCCCTTGCTGATTCCACAGGATTTCTTTGAAAATACTGGCTATTCAAGGCTGTACCACCCAGGGCAATAATCGAACGGTATAATCCTGTGAAAAAGTAAGATAAAGATAACCAACCATGTGGTAGAGTGTCTGAATGTAAAATTCGGATTAAAAGTCATTAATATTCTTTTGCTATATTATGGAAAGCTGCGTATGTTGAAACAAAAGAGACAAAATTCTTAGTATCAATTTAGCTCAGTGAGAAAAAAGGGACTTGGAAAGAAAAGAAAGTGAGCAAGTATAAAAGACAAAAAAACGCGAATCATAATCTGACTGCCAAGTGAGTGAAAGGGAAATGAGAATCCAATTTTGAATGGTTTTTTTCTTCTCAGGATCTTCAAGTGAAAACATTTTGTAACAATATTCACGTAACGTACCTTTGGTCGTTGGAATGAAAGTGAGAAGTGAAGCCGATGAAGCGCCGGAACCTTCTCCAACGATTGTGATTTTTTCCGGGTCTCCGCCAAATGACGCTATATTCGCTTTAACCCATTTGAGAGCCTCTATTTGATCGAGAAGTCCGAAGTTCCCAGTAGCGTCTTTCGTCTCCGTACTCAGGAAACCTAATTTACATTGAGATTACATTTAATGGAATACGGGAAAGAGTACAAAGGTACATGTGTGGAATACGTAATGCATGTATTGTATCCTTGATGAAAATGATGAAGATGACGAGAACGAGAGACGTGGATTAACCAATATAAAATAGATCACGAATCAAATGTAAGGATATTGTGAAATGCTGATCATGAAGGTTGTTATGTTCAAAGTGTTGCAAAGAAAATTAGCCAACTGAACATTTACACATCGTAGTTGCAGATGTTCAAACATCTCATAAGAGTAACAGACGAGGATTCTCTCTTTTGAAGAAAGAAATAATCAATTTATAACTTTAAAAGTTTCAATTATTGTCGTTTGACAACATGCGATCAAATTATAAAACAATCTTTCGTAATAATGAATATGGAGAATGGATGACACATTTACTGTTTACCTTAATTTCATCACTCAAACATCTATTTTCAATGGAAACTCTCGTAGTTTTGCTTACTATATGGTTAATATTAAGAACTCAACAAGCCATTTCTTATCACAACACATTAAAATCATGTTTTTTCATAATGAGTACTCTCAAGCTTAATTTTTTCAATTTTTCTCTTCAATTTTTGTTACATTTGCATTTGGGCACAAGAAACAGTGAAAGCGGTCGTAAAAAACTCATATACCTTCTTGCGTGTTTCATGTATTCGTGATATTCTAGCTGTACAAAAAATGGGGTAAATACTTTGAAGGCTGTTACTTTTCAAGTCTCAGAGAGGGATATATGGCCATTCTGTAAACTATGGACCTCCGAACAAAACCAAACAAGAGACGGAAGTGGACGCAGAGAGTAAGAGTCAATAGCCTTGGGCTATTATATTGTATCTACATACAACAAATCCTTTTCTCTTCATTTCCAACTCTTCTATTTTATCAAGATTTCTATACCTGCTTTGCTCTTGTCTATTTTATCTACAGATCTGACCAAATAAATGTGAAAAAATTATACAAACACTCTCCTATTTATTATCCTCTCCTTCAAAAAACTACGTAGGATATACTTGTATATATACATATATACCTTGCTTAAAATATATGAAGAAAGAGAAAGGCTTTGTGGTTGATTCTCTCTTTCTTTGAAAGTTATTCTCATTTCATTTTCTACACTAAACAGAAAAAGATTGGATTTTTATAAAGACTTTTTATGTACATTTTTTTGCAACAGAAAAACGTTCCTTTCTCTCTCTTTTCATATCGTATAAAAGCATAGATGCATGGAAAATGGTACATAAAAGAACGTAGCAATTCCTCTATTTTTTGGTTTAAAGGAAAAAAAGACGGATTTTCATTCTCAGTTTAAACTAACAACGTAAATACTTTTTCCCTGCCTTCACAATTTTTATTCGTTTTCTTAGTAGAGGTTTTTTTGGTGGTTGGTTACTCTTACCACTCTTTAAAAAAAAGTAAATTCCATTGCTGGATATGTGTTTTTACTTTCTTTATCGTCTTTTGAAAATATCCTCCTTTGTATGTGGAACTCATGTCATGCTTATATGGTTTCGTAATAATGTCAGCAAAAAAGCAGATTACATACTGGCTAGGTACGTATTTATATAGCTGCTCCACTCATTTTTTTTTACTATTGAAGGCGAACAGATTGCAACGCATTGTGAAATTATTTTCTTTACAAAAAATAAGAAAGTTAACCAGCCATGTAAAAACTTTGTTATTGAGCGTGGAACCTATTTTATTTTGTAACATTTTATATTCCCATCAGCTATATACTTCTACTTAAATCCCCCTTTTTTGTAGAATATCTTATAAATTATAAAACATGCATAACATTAGCTGGTTAACCGCACAATTGGGATTGAAAACATTAATCCGTCCTTATTTTAAATTAATTCAATATTTGGATTCGTATATATTTCTCGATTTCAACATGAATTAAATATTTCTTATTATGCTAAATTTTCGACTTACCAAAAACGCCAAGGCGGTACTGTATAGAGACCAAAACAACATTTTGATCCATTAGATAATCCGGTCCGTAAAGAAGGGAGGAGGCCGTGCCTGTGATAAATCCTCCGCCGTGAATAAACACGAGAACATTTTTAAGCGTATCCAGCTGCATAATGACATAAAAATACCACATTGATAATGATAAACAGTCGACAATAACAAACAATCTACAAATAAATGCATTCATATGTCTCACTCCTTTTTAATAATACCATACCATCAAACATCATGTATATTAAAATCATAAGTTGATTGTATTAAGTTTTATCTACTTCGTACTTACTATCGTTGAATACAAAAAGAAAAGAGTAAGAACATTACTTGCTACTTCAGTATATAATTTTATGCAATAAAGTTTTTTTCTTTTAGACGTTTTCACTCAAGTTCTCTCCTCGCGTGCGCTTTACAACTTATCCAAATAATCGCCACTACAATTTAACTTCTGCTTTTCTCTCAACATATCGAAATAATACAACGAGAAACAAAGAGTACTGCTGTTGGAAATGGGAAATGTAATAAGAAAATGACTGACATGTGAAAATGCTCTGTCAATTACTCTTTCTATTTCTGTCGATTATCGTGTGCATGTATACAAATAATATAAGGAATTTACGGACAAAAAGTATAACTCTTTGTTTGATGTGCTGATATAATGCTGTACATGTGTTAGTGACAGAAGGGAAATAATACGAAGTTTTCTTTCGGAGAACACCATTGCAGTTAGAAGTTGTTCACAGTAGTTTTAGTGCATGTTTGTATTCTCAACACAAACGTTAACGACATAACTCTCAGAAAAATGCTAAATGTTTTCTTATGTATCTCTCAAAGCTGCTTTTGCAAGCAGAGTAGGGAAACTGCAGAATCGATATTAAAAAATAAAGTATATAAACTAATTATGTTCGCAACTGCATATCCGTTCTGTTGATCTTTTATAGCCTTTCACCAAAAAATCAAATTTTCAACAGAATACTTCAACGTGGATGTGTTTAATTAATATTGTGACCTAAACGCAACACAATCATGACTCAAACTTTGACAGGTAGGCAGTCAATCTAATAAGTTATGATAAAAATAATCCACAAGATCTAGATAACCTGGCAGAAGTGAAGCACCGTCTTGGTTGACGGATAAATATCGAAAATATTTCACAAACGAGCTTGCACCCTTTTAATACGCAAAAGTACAAAACCTTACGAGACTATAGTCTGTAATTTCACTTTTTGAGCTGTACTGAAAAAGCATAGAAATGGAAGTAAGTGTACATCGAAAGTAAGACCTAGAAATAGACAGAAAAGAACTCGAAGTAATCACCAGCATAAAGCCATACATACGAATGACGGGAATGGTAATCGTCATCATGAATATTTTTCTTTATTTTTTTAGAATACATGATACGCAGGCTATTCTTATGTAAAATCTATGCGTCTGTCTGTCTGGCAGAGTCAACGTTAAAATCCGAAGTTTGTGAGTTACTTAATACTGTGACCATCTTTGCCTCAGTAGAACACCATTCTTATATTCATTTAGTGACAGCTATTAATTACATGAACACAGGTAAATTGATGACGTGCGGGTTTCACAGGATGTCCTGAAAGATCATATTCATAATACTGTTAAAATTAGTGATGAATGTAATTCTAATTGGTATGGCATACCATTCTTTACGATAACGTGTGTTTTCTTTGCTTCGCACAGTTTTGTTCGCTAGTTATGCTTTTTCAGCTACAGTTACATATTTATGGCGCTTTGAGGGTCTTTATTAAATTTTGTTTACAGTTGTTTTGAACGACGACAGAAAATAGACAACTTCACACCGTCGGTGCTGTTTACAGTACAATGAAGAAATTTCTTCATAAAAGTTATCATCATTCTCATGATCCTCCTGCATACATTTACATTTACATCACTCATCAGACACTTGGGGTTAGGGATGAGATGTAATTTTCAAAAGAATCGTAATGGCAAAGATGCAAAGTCAGAAACTGGTAGGCGAATAAAAAGTTTTCGGAAGATACATATTTACTCGTATTTTACCCAGATATAAACAAAAATGAAGGCAATTTGAAATATATATAAAAGTAAACTTTTGTTACGCGATGCTACAATCTTTCTGCATGGATCTCATAAAATGGGCTTACACTTGGGAAAAATGGTACAAACTTCACGGGCTAAAATTACTTCCATGGAGCACGGAGCGTCTTTGTAGCATCACCTTACTTTTTCATTAACACAAGAACGACAAGATGAATGCATAGTATTTTCTTCAAGATTTTCAATGTTTGGGCTCAATGCAAACATTAGCATAATGATATTGATGACATTATTATTCCTTTACCGTGAAAACTACTACATTTCTGTGAACAACAAGCTCAAGCAACAAACTTGAAACCAACACCCATCGTCATCATATTTAATACGATGATGTGTCACCTGCAGGTTCGCTAATAATCAGTAGGAAACTGTGTGAGAACGAAAAATGTTGTACTATTTGCATATTTTTTCAGCGTTTCTTACATTAGTTGAGTACACGTTCAGAGTCAAGCAGTCCTCTTGTCCAATAACTTTGTTTGTTGCAACGTTAAGTTGTGGACATGCCGGTCCATCACGAGTTCCGTCTAAAATACCTTCCCATGCAGGAATTGGTCTGGGTTCCTGTAAAAATATTTTTTAAATTGTAAATCTTTTAACCTTTTTTGGATGCATCGTTATTATTATTTTGAAAAGTTTGCGTAAATATTTTTTAAGCTAGAGTAGTGGCCAAAATAAAACTTTTATAGTAATAACGTTAATTAATTGTTCATATTACAAATTAGCAAATATTTTCTCGGGAACAATTATTTCATATAGAATAAAGTAAACCAGAAAACCAATTAAGCATAAAGCGTATATTTTATCTGTATTCATTTAATTTGCAAATAATTAAGCTCATTTTGAATGCATTATTATTAATTATTAGTGTCATATGATATCATCAGCAATTTTCATAATTAACGAAATTTCTGCTCTCTCTTAAAAGAGGCCCATAACCGAATCAATGTAATAATGAAATAATTACCCTAAATCGTAGCTCTTTTACTGGACTGGAAGCATATCGAATCCCTTTGAACGCATAATATTTTGTAGCTGAGGGTGTTTCCTCTTCCAATCCCCGAATTTTGCCAATTTTTGTTTGAACGACAGTTGCACGTGTGTCTGACACAAGGAGCGCAAGAAATAAAATGGAGAGAATGCCTATTTTACGCTGAAGACCAAGAGAATAATAGCTACTATTTCTCTGCAGCAGTTCAGACCCGCTGCTGCTGCTAATGTTGGCATTGCAACAATGGCAAGGAGAAGACGACTGCTGCTGCTGATAATGACGACGATTGTCACGATGATGATGATGATTATACACTTTCTTGAAATCCATTTTTTTGTCTTTTCTTATTCAAGTACAGGATCTTAAAGGAAAAAAAATTCGAACAAAAGAAAAAACACTTTTATTTTTAAGAAAAAAGTTTTTCGTTCCAACTTGTTTATACGATGATACTCGTAAAAAGATGTTGGTTTCTTCTGTACCAACTTTCTTATTACAACTACCCGCACTACTGGCTTAAGTAATAACCACGTTTTGTTCTAAAGCTTGTTCTCAATAGTGAAAAACTAAATATAATTTTAACTTTTACAAAGGCTATATATTTCTCCGTCAATGAAAAACGGCTGCTGGATAGATGGAATTTTTTTTTTGAAATGAAAAAAATAGCCAAAGTATTAAAGCTACTTTTGGTTTGGTTGGTTTTCTGGTGGTGGTGTGCTTTAATAAAAAAAAGAATCTAACAAAGCACTTGCTCAATGCAACAGCAGATTACTTACATTCACTTTTAAAAGCAGATAGATAAAATGGGCAATTTGCTTATTCACTGTAACACACAACACCAAACACTTCTACATTTATGTAGCGAAACACTAAAAAAAGTCCAAATATAAGAAAAATATACACTTGGTCTACACAAGTGAAATGTAAGTATTTTCTGTCCCTTTTCTTCCTTTTCCCCTGCTCCCTTCGTCGGCGCTTTCACTCTCGAATAAAAGGGAATGCAACTGTGTGGAGAAGAAAAGAGAAATACTATCGCACAAATGAAGAGTGTATTAAACTACGCTACTTGACTTCTGGCCAAGTTTCTTTTGAAACTACATACACAACACTCTGCTGCAATTGAATTGAAGAGTTTTTTTACTGTTGACTAAAATTGGTTGTTGTAGCATGGGCTACTTTACTGGCTCTTCTGTATGCTTTGTTGCCTTCTTCTCTTGAAATTTCCTTTCAAATTTGCCTGGAAGCAACTCCCTTTTCCACTAGCCACCACCACCACCACTACTTACCACACAAAACACAGAAATGCAAAAAAAAATGAATCAATGAATGATGGACGTTACTGATTTTTGACTTTTTGTAATAAAAAATTTGGCTGCTGTATTTTTTTATTTTTCAGAATGCTGTTATATTTTTTGGCTTGAGTATCAAGAAGGGATGGAGCGGGAGCCAGCTCTTTCGCTAGCTAGAGTAGCTTTTGTATTTAATTTTTCAAAAGTAGTTGATGGTGAATATAAGAGATAATTAGCCTAGTTCTTTTCAGCCAAAAAACTTTTTTTCTTTCCGATAATTTTTTAACGTAGAATATTTAATTGGGCGGAGAGACTTTAATGGATAATGGGTAAATGGGAAAGTCTGCCCACGAAATTAAGCTTTTGTGACTTCTTTTCAGCTTAATTTTGCTTGTTGTTAAAAAGATTTAAAATAATATGCTATTACCTTTTAAGCTAAAATCTGAAGATTAAAGTTGGAAATAAATGGAGAGAGAACTAATTCTTTGCAGTTGGAAAACTGCAGGCAAAATTACCATTATCAAAATTTGCAACAAATTATTTGAAATGAGGAATGGTGATAATGTAAAAGTTTCAAGTATTACTCACTGTCAAACGGTTTCTAGTACATGTGTACATAGAATAGATACATAGATGCTGTGAATTCTGGGTAGTGCATAAATCTATGGTGGTTTTTGGAGAGCCTGAAGGCAGAATAGTTTCATACACTCAAATATTTTGCTGAATATTTCATCATTCAAAATCATCTAATGTATAAGAAACTGCAAAAAAAAATGTTTGGAGGTGCGTAGACGTGATGAGGTTTCGGCAATCTTGACCATATGAATGAGCCATTGACCTCTACATGGAAGACCGAATGGTAAAGTGGTGGGTGATTTTTTGTAATGATTTCATGAAAAACTCCCTCTGATCAAACTCAATGCAGACAAGACATCTTTTCTCGTTTGCATGCTATCGCTACCACTTGTGCTTGTGTAGAAACATTATTATGGTTCAAGTTCAAGTTTTTAGATTCCAGGTTTTGTTTCGTTGTTTGTTGGCTGCTCAGGCTAGCGACCCTTGCCTTTTAACAATGTCATGCAATACATGAGTATGAGAACAACATTTAGTGAAGCAAAGTACAACAATAAGACAGAAACAGGTAATTCGTGATACAATAATGGGACGTATGTCTGTATGCACGTAATGCATGATTGTGTGAGCACTGTTGTCTTACGCATGCAGAATGCAAAGCGTCATTTCATGCAGCAAACTTGATTTTCTCAAAGAAATAACGTTAGCACAACATTAAGCATCTGTATAATGCTATGTCACATGAGGTATGAGGGGTTTTCATTTTTTAATGATCAACATTCTGTTCTGGACAAGCCGATATATTTGCTTTTGCTCATGGTATTCTGCGTTATAATGTGTAGGCAGACAAATGCCAAAATTACCACTGAAAGAGTTTTTGTACACTTTAAATTTACATACCAAAGATAATTGAGGTATAATTGAGGTCTTTTCCAGTTCTCTCCCAAAGATTCACGCACCAACTCATGTATGGTTCATATCACTAACATTTATGTAACAATAATGTTGATGGTGAAAATTAAAACTTCTGCGTGATTTAAAATATTTTCGTCTACAAAAAAATACAAAATAGTTTTTAACTAATTTACAATCAACTGTAACATCGTTATCACTATCACCATTTTCATGAGTTGGCTTTATATGCAGTATTTAAATCATCTGAAATAGTTTTAAATGCTTCAAGTCTAGATTCGGAATAATGTTTTATGATATAACCTAAAATTCATAATTTTTATTTTGTAAGATAAATGAATGCAAAGCTTAGTACACAATTCCACAGCGTATGCATGCATATGTATTCATTAAGCATTCCGAAATTCACATAAAACTCAATTTATGTACGCCAAAGCCACCGCGCACTCATCATTTTAAACGAGAGCTTTTTGAACATGGCATCTCCCAAAGCGTAATATTATTCCAGCATTTAATCCTATTACACATTACTTTTCCCAACAACATGTAGTAGTTGTAATGTACAAAACAGCAAACGAGCAGAGAGATACATTATGCATAAAGTATATATGATATATGATATACTTTTTAAAATATCCCTACGCATTTTTCATTTTTTTCCTCCACTCCAAAACACCACGACACAAATAGAGAGAGAGAACAGCTTATGTCTATACATCCCATTGGTCTGGTAAATAGGATGGCTGGTTGTCAATATAAAATGCTGTCACAATTTACGCGTTATATCATTTCACAGGGTTTCGTGCTGTGGGTCGATAAGGCCGAATCCAAGCATTGCTACTCCACTAAAATACTACTAGGACATATTATACTACCATACAACAACTAACCGTCATTGCTGCTACGTCGTTCCTCTAACTCTCACTTTTTTTGTCGACGCAGCTGCATACCCATCCAGTAGCGGATTCTCTGTTTCTCTGACTCTCTTAAAATCCCGGGCTTCCTTTCTCTCAATCCCTCTCTTGCTTTCCCCGGCTGCACAGCAATGATGAAGATGAAGGCACATAGGAATACGTGGAGTGGTACTCCTTTTCATGCTTTCTACTTTTAATACCAGGATGATGGGGAGAGACATACATAAGTAGGAAAGGCTTGTGCTAATATGCAATGCAGTTTGGTATGCTTTTACATTTACATCAGGCATGCAACTATGTATATTCCCACAAGAAAAAAGAATGCTGAAAACCAGAGGAGAAACCTATTGGAAAGTAAGGAACAATATTATTTTCTCTGTGAACTCCAATCCTCATGGAGAGCAAAACAACAAGCACTTTTATACTTCAGCATCCATCCACACAGCAACTTACTGTTTACATCTTTCCATATTATTATATGCAGGCCCAGACAGGCATACAAAGCATACGATTTTCCATCCCGACGCAGTACCTTCCTGTGATAATGTACGTTATAGCTTCCTCCTGACTTCTCTCTCTTTCCACAGAGTTAACTGGGACTACTGTGGATGTTGTCTCATTCAATTCTTTGGACAGACCAAATAATATCCTCAGTATTAGGAAAACTGTTCACTCCGCTGTTTTATCGATATCTCCTTCTTCTGCACATAATCATATACTTATTTCAAACATTGTATATTATGTAGGTATGTATATATAATTTATATTTCATTTTATATAAATCTTTCTAACTGTAGCATTCGCTCTATAAACTTATGCTCCACTTATGGGACTGGCTACTTTTAACTGCATAATCGACTATATATCCAACAGTACATATCACATTAACTTTACAGATTCTTCCATATTTTTCAATAAGCTTAATAAAGCATTAGTCTGTTCTGATTGTGTTTTTAGTTTTCATTGTAGTGCTTCAACTTGCTAGAAACCAAAAACATTAAATGATGGTTGATAATAGACAGTATAAAAAGTTGACATGAAAATTGCGAAATTAAGCTATAGAAAATATATATTACACACGTAAATGTACAATGAAGACATGCGAAGGCCGGGCAAACTTTATGAAATTTATTAGGGTTCATGATAACAGCACATTCAAAAGGAAAAATTGAAAAATCTCTTGGTATATATGCAGAAAATATTTTACGAACATGCAATATAATGCAATTCAATTTCCTTTTTCTTTGAATAGAGACTCCTCTTCTCCAGACTGGTGTAGTTAATAACGACTTTCTATTCAAGAATTAACCAACACGTATGATAAATAAATTTTGCATTATCACACTTCAAGGCCAAAGAAGGAGAACATTGCTTTCGGAGAATTTCACAATCTCAGCATAATGGTAACAGAATATGGAGCTGGAGTTCATCCCAAAAGTGTTTAACGAAGAAAGAGCCAAGTCATTTCAGTTTTTTGTAGAAGAACCACATGTTTTGGACAAGGAACGTATGGTATACATAATACATGTACACGCATATTGCACATAGAATGCAAGTAACATAGCAAAAATATAAAATGAAAGCGTGCAATGAAGCAAGGAAAAACTGTTACTTTTTTCGTTCAGCTGTCTGACTTTTCTTTTATATCGAAAGCCATACACCACCACACCACGCAAGTGGGACGCGGTGTATGCATCCTATCCATAATACTTATGCAATATTGTCCACAAGGCTAAGAAAAAGAGAAAAAACGAACATAAAGAACAAAAAATGCGCTGTTTTGGTCAGATGGTATAAAACGGTTTTCCTAATAATAAAAGTTCATTCAGCGTGCACTACTGTTACACATGATATATGTATCTACTCTGGTGAAACGAAAAAAGAAGAAAAATGTTCATAATATCCTTATTTTTATCCTCCAATATTCCTGCTCACAACCAACATTGGACATTGGTGCCGGTTAGATGACAAGCTAATAAATATAGCATAGTACAGTTCTACATTTTATATATTCTTAGTAGCTGGACACTTAAACTACTACATCCAACAAAGTAACACGAAAATCATGTGCAGCCAAGACATAAGAAAAAATGAGAGAAAATCTAGATATTTTTAACTAGAAAGTAAGCTCTCTTAGAAATGATCAGGAAGGAAGAAGAGTTCCAGTACAGCAACAGTAGTAGTAGTACATTATTATCCAACATTGTAGTATTTTTTGTGTCCATAGGTTTAAGCTTTAAAATGAGTATATGCAGTATTACAATACACAAATACATTAGAATAAGTACTGATATAGATACATTAACAAATATTGATGATGTATATAAGTTACAAAATGGTTCTACTTCCCAGGCCAGATCAAATCCTCGAAAAATAAGTATCCTGCAGCAACTCCTCTATCAGCAAAATACTTAAACTTGCAACTTTCGTATTGTGCTTCATATGGCAAAGTATATTCACAACACAACCATCATATACATATAAAAGCATATGGAATATATATGTGTATTTCTAGTCCCAGAATCCCGAATAACTTATATAATACACCGTTGCTCTTTCACACTCTCTCCTATCCTTCTATTCTTCTATAGTTGGAAAACAAGAGGTCTTCTCTTGGTCTGGCTGTTTGTGCATAAACTGAACTGAGAGCTACTGCTTGGGAAAAAACGGAATAAGAGGAAAATAAGAGAGAGAAACGAGCAAGGACGCGACGCGCTTTTCCTTTCCCCCGTTCGTTTCAACATTCTCTATTTTGCTTTGCTGGATTGTTGTTTGGTATAATGGTGGTATTACTACATATAATGTGCATGCCATGCACACACGTCTTGCATACAAGTATCCTCTAAAATATATCTAAAATGCACTACATATCACTATACAATATTACAACAGCCATCAGCATCATAACCACTACACAAACACCACCACCATCCAACATTTCCATGTTATATTCCGTTTGTAATGTACATTGTTCCATGATATGAGGTATAGCTAGAATATATGGAAAACTGGAAAAGGGGTTTTTCTTTTCTTGTTACTACCACGATCGCATCAAACCAGTCAGTTACATTTTCTCTTCTGAACTTGACTGGTTCCATTGTGTCTGTCTGTCTCTTTCTGTTCCCCCACACACAGACAACATACATAAGAAAAAGAAAGTCGTACTCAACTCGCTGAACACAGTTACATTTTATTCTTTTTCTTCTCTTTCCATCCAACCTAGGACTCTCACAGTCAGTAACTACATGCTACTTATATGCATAACCATGCAATATTACATTGTATAAACCTAAACTAACTTCATTCTCTCAAGCAAAAAACTGTTTCTTTCTTTCCAGTTTTTTTCTGTTTTCAGCGCAGCTTTCTGATGCCTAGTAAAAGTATCATACATGCCTGAAGGAATCAGTGAAGAATGAAAGAGCTTTTTCTATAAGCATCCCAACCCAAAATTACAAATGTGAAAGCTTAAGAGAGGGCGAGAGGAGAAGTGCAATAGATTTGATTTCAGTAAACGTACATAAATTTTATATATGCATCTGTGTATGTGTATAGTCGCACACCAAATATACATTTTATATATGGTTTCCATAATCCATACTCCTATGGAATCATCGATGCATTTTCTGATTCCAAAAGCTAGTGGAAAGATGTTGGAAAACATGTGTTAGTAAGTGCACACATACAAAACTTTATACAGCCTCTACACATATGATTCTCACAAGAACCCCAGCATCAGAAGCGTTGTTGGCTGAACTGAACATTTTCCATCATCTGACGCTCTCAGTTAAACTGAACTGAAAGGAAGCAACTTAACTGCACACGCAGGAGGTCTCTCTTCTAAACCAAAAGCAGGGTTACAGTGGAAGTAGCTCTGTTACCCTTGTTGGTGGAATGGCAAGATGGTCATAAGAGGTATTGCTATAAACCGAAAAGCCAAATAAGTCAGAAACAGAATGACAGAGAAAGAAAAAAGAAACATCAAGCAAAGAAGTAATAAAGAAGAGAAAGTATTACAGCCATACACCTAAGACAAAAGGAAACTGCTGCCGCTACCACCGTAGTATTTCTGCTACTAATTTTACTATCTCGATTCGATTGATTCTCCTTTCGTTTTTTTTTTGCGTTCTCATGTTATTCCCACTGCTCATTGCTCACGACAGTCAGTTGGTCTGTCGATACGGTTGTGTGAATGTGTACTTTCTTCTGTAAGCTAAAGATATGAAATGCACGCGACAACGGTGATGGTTGCGTGTGATATATTATTTGTGTTTGAGTACATACAGTATGTACATTCCGCGTAGACGGGAATATTAGTGTAGTAGTCCAAGAGAAATATACAAATTTTGTTCTGAACTTTAATGCTACTAGAGTGAGTTCACTTTTTGCTGAGTTGAGGCTACTAGCACCAGACCCGGCCACTGCTGCTTGTACAACAGTGAAAGTGAACATTAGCACAAAGCAGGCTAGCAGCAGTACTCGTCGTAGCAAAAGTCATGAGTTGATCACTCTTCGAACTTTTCCTAGTCAGTGTTGTTCCAGGCCTGCTGCAAGAATCATCATTACAGCCGAGAGAGAGCCGTACAAAGTAACACTGATATCATTTTTGGTTTCTTTTGCTGTTGTGTCTCTCATTATCATCATCAGAAAAAATCATCAGGGAAAATAGAAGAAAGAACTTTTGTGATTTTATCCCGTGTACTGATTTCAGTCTCTAGACAGAAAGGATCTGATTCGCTAAATGGTACACATAAGCATAGTGACGTAATCGTTCGTTTACTGGTTGGTTTTTACCAACTTTTATTCCCATCTTTTATTCTTTCAGTTGTATCCCTTGTGTCTCGTTTTCTCTTCAAGCGTGCCGCTAGTAAACAAATTAAAATTGACTGATTTTCCTCCTTTTAACCATTATGTGCCCTGATCATCGTCATCATCATCACGGGTATGTGTAAAAATGAAAAAAATGTAAAAGGTTAAATTATTTTATTATTTTGCTCACTTCACTCTTCGTTTGCCGATACGAAAGTTGTTTTTAATCTGTTTTAGGCAGAAGTTTAATATGTACAGGCATAGTAAACTATACAATCAGAAGAGGAGTGAAAAACACAAACTCTTGAAAAATATCCAGGTAAAGTTTTCACTGCTTGCTTTTGAGAAAGAAAGGAGAAAACTAGAAAACTTTTTTTGTTTGAAAAGAAGTGACAGAGCGAAACGTTCAAGTGCTGTTGTACTCTCTTAAAAGTTATTTACCTCTTTCAACATTTCGATTTTTTCGGGACAACTCACAAGTTTGAAGAAATAGAAAATCTTTAAAAGAAACGAACTTGCTGCTCTTCTAATTTATTTCTCTTGGAGAAAAATCACTTCCACAGTACCTAATGATCAGTGTAATCATTATCATTAGTGAAAACACAATATAGCATTTCTTGATATTTTTATTTTACGGAACAGGCCTTCATGTGGCAAAAGTACATATATTTAGCACGTGATTCTAATAAAACATTTTACCACTAATTTTCGCTAATAAGCATTTAGAAGGCATTTCCTCCAGTGAAATTTTCTGTTAGGTTGGGTGTGGTATTTATCGCATTTTCATTAGTATTCAGTAAATTTAAATGAATTTATTCTTGTAGTGTGGCACGTCATTTTATTAAGGAAAACGTACCTACCGGCACGTACCACATCATTCACAGCCACCAGCAGGCGAATTGGTGGAAAAAGTGAAAGTAGTACAGTAGGTGGAGTACCACCCACCGTGACTACATACTACCAAGCAAGCACAGCAGAAGTGCTAAAACACAAATGTCTTATTATATTCATATCGAAAAACAAAATCTAAACTACTTTATTATTAACAAAATACACATTATTATTATTAAGATAAAAATGTGAACAGCTATGCGACTGAATAACGAGTACTACTGCTGCTGCCACACAGTAAGTGTGTATTTTCCTTTCACGAAGTTCTTCAATTTGTGAAGGTAATGCTTCTGATTTGACTTGCAAAATTGTTATGTACATTAAGTACAACATGGATTTTCAATCTAAAATTGAAAACGTGAAAGTGATAAACTTATCCTCCAGACCAGAAAAGGGTGAAGAGTAAGTAAACTAGCAAAATAGAGTGGGGAAAGTGAAGAGAGAATTTGAAATGGTACATGAGTGGATGCAGGTTGTATATAACACTCTATAAGACAACGACTTTTATAGTAAAGTGCATACACAACTAAAGTAAATACACCGAGACGCCAACAACGGCGACAAAACCATTTGCAATTCACCGGACATGGACCTTATTTCCTTGTATTTGTACTGCTGCTACTGCTTTAGCTCCTGTTACTCTGTTCCGTCGTCAGAGTAAAAGAGTGACAGAATGAAATAGTACGACGGACTAGAGAATATCCAGGCAGGCTGTCGTTGATGTTCTGTTGCCGCTATTATTGTTTGGGAGAAAGTGAGGTTGAGTGTGTATGCATCTCATTACTGCCTAGACTTCTGCATTCAACTACTCCATACCACCACTTTTGCCATAATCATCCAAATGGAGACAGGCATTTTACTAGAGAAAATCTAACAACTTTCTCTTGACTACACGCATAACTTATTTGGCAAATATTAAAGCTATTATAGAGAGTTCTGACCATTTTAAGCAGGCGAAAAATAAAATAAACATTTTCACCAGTGTGCCACATCCAACAAATATCGCTAGATTGGTGGACCTGAACTCCATCATCACCAAAAAAGAGAAGCACTAAGAAAATAATAACTGTTTCCCTAAAAAAATAAAGACTCCCTAGCCAGCACACACACACAATCAAATAGGCTGCCTATATTAATGCGGCACGGCACCGCTTCTGCTGCCTGACTTGAGTCAATGACTATTACTGTTATTATTATTATTATGACGATTTTGCATAGTTAAAAGTACTCGCTAAGCTGTGTGTTTGTGTGCTGCGGTCGTTTTCTGATTGCGTCTGGAGAACTCGCAGTTGAGTCATTTAAGAGTACGCCAGTCAGTCACATCCACATCATTTTAGCTTCTCTGATGGTAGCTGAATAAAGTTCGACCTTATCTACTACACAGCAAGGTCTTCCTCTTTTGACTGCGTGTGGAGATAAACTATTGCTTTTACTAATAATACAACGTGAATACCGAGAAAGAAAGCAAGAGGCGAGCGACGAGGGACTACAAAACTCTCGAATGGTGGAACGTGATGTTGCAAAAATGAGAATTTGTGTAGTGGTTTCTGTGTAGTCACAGCAAAACCTAGAAAAAGGCAGCTTGATATACAATACATTTGCGGAATAACTAACCAACACAACCGTGTTGGAATGAAAAGGAAATAAGTACTTGAATTTGATTTGTGATAAAGTAATCATAATCATTTCACATCCGGTTTTGATTATCATTATCGACATCATAATCATCTTTTGCTAGAAATATTGCAAACAATCCAGTATACTCGGTATACATCATAAATCACGTTCCATACAAAACTATATTAAACGTTTTATTTGTAGACTTGATATATCATAGCCATCGCCTTTAAATGATTTTATTTCAGAAAGGAAAATGACATACCTTCTGATTGAGCAAGCAAACTTTTCTGCATACGAAAGGTGTATTTTAGTTGAAGACTTGCACGAAAAATAATTTAGTTGTACATTCGACTAATATGTGAACTTGTCCATGACATGCGACACGACGACTAACTAAACACATTAGCAAAAATAAATATCGAGAAAAGGGACTCCAGAACTTGGAAAAAAGAGAAAGGGGAAATAATAATAGCACTGCAAAAAGTTGTTATTCTTTTGTCGAGTTTGACATTCTCCTTGTCCCGCTCCTTTCTTTGCTTGTTGTGTTACAATGATAAACACAAACTGACTGGTGAAATAATAATAATGTCATGTATGGCTGTATAGTGTAGTTGTGGACGACAGCAACACCAAGCTCACTAAAAAAAGAGCATTGTGGGTGACGCTCATCCTTCTCGCCCGTCATGCATATGTACATGTCTATATTCTTTTGACCAGTACACATTTCGTCTAACACGGAAACAAGGAAAGAAAAAATACTTAACTTTTACGAACATTCCCTAGGCATTATACTGTACCTACTCATAATATAATGCTACAACAGTGTGGCAGTAACATATTATGAGATTTTCTATGCTTTGCTTCAAATCGTCATCTTCACCACGACCAGAAGAAGCAGCAGCAAAAAGCTAGCAACCAACAAACAACTCTGGACAAAATTATCATCATCAACACAAACTGACGACGACACTAAAGACTTTCATTCTTATGCTACCAGCGTAATATAATATAAAATAGGTATAAAGACATATAAGGAAAACCGTAGTCTTGGTCTACTCTACTACTCTTTCGAGGTATACTTTAAGGATAAAGTGTTGGTAATAAAAGAATATCGCGTTGTGTGATCATCCTACAAAGTCATTATCATCATCAAAATCATCGCCGTTTGCTATTCTACTAACATACCAGTATGTCTCTAGTCTTCTATGTAAGCTATATATACATACATACGTGCATTCTGGCAATATAAGCATAAAAGTACTCTCTCTTAACTCAACAAAAAAGCGCAACTGACTCAACTACCGACATGGTACACGACGTAAAATAAAGAAAAACAAGCAAAATATCACGGTAGCAAAAAAAGCAGAAGAAAGAGAAAGCTGTGTGCTTACAACTTATGGTGTGGTGGGTTGAAGACTTGATGATAATGATAGCTATAATGTAACAAAGTAGTAGCCGACTTGGTTAGTGCACAGCAGTATTATAGCTTTTAATACTTGATGACCTAAATCCAGTCTGTAACGAACATAAAAATATACACCAAGACGTGAAAGAAACCAAGTTAGCAAATAACAGTAGACCCAAAATCAAGAGAGACTTTTTTTCTCCATTTCAATCGGTAGCACCTGAGCTGTTGGTTTTACTCCATGAAGCAAGCATACCTTCAATTTATTATACCGGTATTTTTTCTTTCTTTTCTCTAGCGGCGGCGGCAACGAATGGTTGACTTTTCGGTGACGTCTGGAGAACAATAATAATAAGAACAACAGGAGGACAAATAAAAGTGAGAAAAAGTCATCATCAACAGCTAACTACAAAAATAGTATACCAAAATAACCTAGTAGTATAGCCACCCTCACAAAACATATATTTTTTCCCTCCTCGGTCTCAGATTTTTCCTTGTTATTTCTACACCATTTTTCTTCTATTGTGTCCACACAATTTTGTCACATTGTAACTGTTGGTGGTACACAAAGCCTCCATGAAGAATAAAAAGACTCGTGTGTATAATAATAGATGAGAAAACAAACAAAAAAGATATCAAAGCATAGTAGAAAAATAGTCCCTTTAGACCACTGGTTTGACTAGTGAAAGCAACATATCTTCTAACAACTTTCTTCATTTCCTGTTATCACCGTTTTTCTATGAATCATCATCATTATCAAAACAACAACAAAAAAATGTATGCTTGTTATCATCATATAGTCAATGTTGATCATTGATTGTGTGTGTGGTGTGAGTGAGTATATTCATATCTCTGTAACTTTTATGAACAAACAGTAGCAATATATATATGTAAAGAATAATCATTCAAATAAATTAATGGTGAATAGGTGTAAAAGAAATCACGATGTAGTAATATTCTTTAACGTTTTTGTGATGTCGCCGGTGTGGCAAAGTATAACACTAGATAAAAATATGCCAAGCAGCAGAGCGATAAAAAATAATCAGAATGCTGCCGTTCAACTTCTGTTGGAAAGGTGAATGAACTATTACATACGTTTTGGCCTTGCAGAAGTAAAAAGTATGATATGACATTATCATCATGATGATATTATTCTTTACTAGTTTAAAAGTTATCAGATAATTTATGTAACGTGAGTAAGTGAAAGTGTCGTCGGAGCGGTGGGAGCTAAAAAGCATCCCACCAGCCAAAAAACAGCATCAAAATGAGGAGTGTTGCGACAGTAGTGACGTTACTAAGAACTTACCTCATCCTATATTTTTCCTACTCGCTCATACTCCTACAACTCACCGATAGTGTTCCAAAGAGTGAGGCTACCGTTGTTCTTGGCGGAGGCACACAAATCTGTAAGTCAAGTCACCATATTTCCTCTAAAAATTACGTTATGTGATTTTTTAAATTTATTGCTTACTTTTCATTTCATACCATTAGAAATGGCATTGTATTTAATGTAACTTATTGCATGACGTTTTATGGCATTATAGTAGCTAAGCTAAATTACTGCTTACTTGACAGTGCTGTGTACATGCATGTTTATATAGCGAGCTGTTTTATAAAAATGTTCGTGTAAAAATGTAGTATGGTTTAGTCGTAAAATTATGCATAAGGTTAAAATTAATTTGTTCTTATGTCACACGATTATTATGATGGAAAATATATTGTTTGCTTTTGCTTCGACTAGACCAACCAAGAAGCTCACAAAAAAATGCTTGCGCGTGAATGTGTCGCTCGCTAAATAAATGAGTATAAATGTGTGCCCATAAGAAAAGCTTTTTTATAAATCATCCCTACCACACTGCCATAATGATCATCATCGTCGTTGCCTTGTGTGTGTAAAACGAAATGAAATTGTTACTAATGTATCACTTTCATTGTTGTTTTTTATTGCGTGTAGAACTTTAGTACGATTATGATGATGGTTGGGTTGGGATAGTGGTGTGTTTTTGTGAGTTGTGTATAAAATTTAAGTTACTTACCACTTGGCTTTGTAATATATGTACAATGTAGCCATTCACGTATGGAAAATTTATGTACATTTTTTGATTCCCGATATGTTTGTTGTAGTAACCTCGCTATTTATGTCTTTCCCACAAAAAAGCCAAATTTACTTAGCTTGGAGTCTCTGAGACTTTAAATGGGTTGAACGAGCAACAACAACAAAGTTATCACAACTTAGCAGAACCCTACTCCAAAATATTAAAGAAATTTTCTCTACTGTAGCAACTCGGGAACAATATACTTTAGCAAAATAACGGCAGCAGTGGAAATATATAATACTTTACAGGTTTTTGGTGTATTGAATAAGCACAATGTATTAAGCATTCATGTGCCATGAAAATTGAGCCTTCCACCGGGAATTCATGCATACTGGAAAGGTAAAATAAGTGTATCGAGCTAGTCAACTTATTTTGTGTTCTTTAGCATCATCATCATCCTCATCATCATGATCATCAACATCCCTCGAAACATGTATCGTTGTGGTGTAGATACGTGGTGCATGATACAAAATGTACTCATTTTATTTTCAAAGAAACAAGTCAACGAAGAATAGGTAGGTAGTATAATAGCAGCACAAGTACAAGAGGAGTCTATTTAAAAAGAAACTCCAGCTCTCTTCCTTGTCTGGTTACTTGGTGTAAAGTTGGGTGACTGGCTGCTACAAGACCAAGATCGGTAGCTTATTTTAGTCAACCGTCTTTACCCGACACATAATGTGTGGGATCGAGCAAATTGTCTGTGTGTGTGCGTACTCATAATAGCTACCAGGAAAAGGAAGTATGCGTATATTTATATTAGTTTGTGTAGTTACTTTGTACAAAGCTAAGTGAGCATTACAGGGAAATAGTTATTCATCTACTGACTAGGGTCTGCACATTATATTTACCTTTTCCGCATTCACTAACCAAATAGGCTGGAGCAGAGAGAAAAGTTTTCAACTTGGTAATACTAAAGGAAGAATTTTCAGAGAAAATGTAAATCCATAGAAAGTCGTGTGTATACTGACAACAACAAGAACAGCAGCAGTAGAGTTTGAATGAGCAGAATAACGTAGTATAGTGAATGAGGAGGAAACAAAAAAGCAGCTCAGGCTCCACCGTCGGATTACTTTGCATAGAGAATCTCTTTGCTGTTTGTATGCATCAGCAGTTTCTGTTCACTTTCACGTTCCTTCATTCCTCCTCTGTTTCTCTTCATAGATTGGTTTTTAGAAAAGGAGGGAAGAGAATAAGAGCATTTCAGAAAAGTATTCAGTCACCACTGCGGTCCTATTTAGTACATAGCTACTGCATTTATCGATATACATATTGTATCTGTCACTGTTAAACTTCACACTTTTTACGTTTCACGTTCATAAGAATATTGAAGATATAATATGTACATGAGCGTGTAAATAGTATGCTGAATAAAATGTACGTTCGTATTTTATGAACGTTTCCATCAGTTGTTTTTGCTTTGCAATGAAAAAGAAGAAGGCCACGAGTTGTTGCTGTCTCTTCACTTTCTTCTGTTTCTATCGTCAAGTGAATTGTAAGTTATGTATCAGCAACAGCAGCAAAGTGCAGTTGCTTGTTGTGCAGCGTAAAATGGAAAGAAAGACTTTGAAGGAAAAACGAAGAAACCATTTACATCGCCATTTTATCCGTGTATTATATATCTGTATTTCAAATGATAAGAATAAAGGTATACATTGTATCAAGTATTTATATCGATTCCGATTGTGTACATAAAAGGAGAGTTCATTTATTTTCCGACACAGTCATTATAATGCACATAAAAACTGCCAACCGATTTGCTCTTTCTTACCATTTTGCTGCACATTTCCCATTCGTCTATCACGCTTGTTAAATTGATACACAGTATACTATCGGTATGTATTTATAATATAAACTTTCGGCAAACTTTTTCTCATGGTGTTAATGTATTCTGTTAGTACTCCTCCCGCTGCTTCTATAACACTTACAAAGGTAAAATAATCCTAATTCGTATTTGAATTTGAATAAAGTAAGGTAAAAGTTTTTAGACGGGCGCATGTGACGAGTGACGATATATTTACTTTCTCTGCAGTATGTATTCTAAAATTATACATATTTCAAGCTTTGAATGAATTTCACTTTGAGAACAATTTGCAAAAAACATATTCTAATTTCACAATTATTAGATATGTTGCTACACACATATTTATTATTTAGTTAATATGTATATACTCTAAGCTAAATTGAAAGTAAGATCTTGTTTTTTGTAAATGTGTATGTATTAAAATCAAAAGTATAATATTCCATTTACAATATTTTAACGTTTGCCTTTCGAAGCTTTCTACAAAACAGCTTCTTTAAATATTTATTTTTGTTTTTTCAATTTGTGTATTATTGAAATATCTTAGTTGCAATATCTGCAAGGGGTAATGATTCAGAGCTCGTTATTTCTTTCCTCAAGTGCATCATTGTCCTGTCATTTCCACGCAGACAGTCGTGCTCAGCCAAACAGCACGCACGCACTAGAAAGGGTATCAAATGCAACGATTTTATAAACAAATTAACAAAAGCATTTTCTAAAAGAGTGAGAAACGTATACCAGCAAGAAACTCCTCTGTTGCATAATTAGGAGAGTTTTCTCCTTCACGCATATTTGACAAAACGGGAAAGAAATCAACGCAACGCTAACACTCAGCACGACAACCACTGCAGTGACATGTACAATCTGTGCATGTGCATACAGTATAAAGCAATATTGTTCCGTTGAGATTCACAGTAGCTTAAATACTGCCCTGACATGGCATAACGTTAATACCCATTCTATTCCTTCATATTCATTCTACCCATAAAATTTACAATGTAATAACCCGCAGCGTAATATATAAAGTTCATAAGAAAAAGTATGAACACCAGCCAGAAACATGCCTATTTATACTTACCCAAGGAAACTCTCCTCAAATTACAGGAGATGGCTAGAGCAGCAGGGGTCTAATCCAAATTTAATGTGGTGTTTAATGCTAAACTTATTTTACTATTCCCATTTATAGCTCTAATCTAATTTTATGATTTCCAATTAATCTGCTATGTGACTACGCGACTCCAATAACTTGTGTATATGAAAATTTGGTGCATAGGGTATTACCATTTTCGTTGTGTTACGTTATGTTATAACTGTACTAAATACTATCTGTTCAAAGTATGGAATATTATAGGCAGACAACCTCTAGCCATGTCGTCCTTGTCGTGTCCGTGTTCTATCTCATTTTATTATTATTAAGCTGCTTATTTATTTATGATGATCAAGATGATGATCAGTAGAATGATTTGGAAACAAGAAGTACATGTAGATACTATTTTGTATTTATAAATTATATTACGCCCGCAAGTAATAATCATAATACGTTCACTGCCGCAAACACAACTTCAACTTCAGTTGCTGTTGTGCAGACTCGACTGGTTGGTAGAGTAATGTGTAGCACTATCTTTTTAAAGTCTTCATAGTATGTTATCATTATAGGAAACTTTGGAAAATGGAAAAGTGGTTTTCTCTCTCTCTCAACTTCAAATTTCCCTTTCCTTGTTCCACAACCACATCTTGATGATGATATGATGACGCAAGGACGTGTTACGTGAAATAAGCAGGAACTTTCTTTTCGTATTTCTCCACATGGTTTCAAGTTTTCGTTGTGAGATGAGGATGAGGGTAGTCACTAAGAAAGCGGATTCAGCAAATTTTAAGCGTATTTTAAAGAAACAGTTCTCAAGATGAAAAGAGTGGATACCCCGCTGGAAATTATATACGAGTTAAAGTAAACCAGCAATACAAAACTGTATGACAGATAATAAAAGTTAGCTAACGAGAAGGCGACCAGCTGCCAAATCTATACATTTCTTTATTTTTTGCTCCCAAACCAATCTCAGCCAGTCATTCATTTCTCATATTCTCTCCCTAGTTTGCAGACATAGAAAAATATATCCCTGTTGACTTGTTTCGTTGTTCGTAGATTCTCATTTTTTGCTGCTATTCCCCCCACCACCACCACTACTGGATAGTATTCAACTGCAAAAAACTGCCAACAAGTCAAGTTACACAGCTACTTATTTCCGCTTCTTTCCTAGGAAGTTTTTTATTTTGCTCAGCAGCAATAAGAACTACGAAATGCAGCAAAGCACATATTTTTTCTTATTTTTCAACAAACACATATTACCACGCGCACGCCTCGATATTGATTGCTTCTTTAAAAGTGGCAGGCAGATTTAGTGGTGGAAGGATCATAAACTAGTCATTACTCACTAAACTTCTCATTTCTCTGAATTCTTGTTGGCTTTTCCCCCTTTTAATTTTGATTTCACTATACATTAGTATACATACATAATGTACATGTATTGTACATATATATTTCGACTGTGAAGCTTTTTTTTCTCGTACACTTATGATTAGAACAACTTACCAAAAAACGGTGAAAATTTTTACCCATTATTATTTTTATTTCAAATACATTTACGTATACCAATTTTTTATACAAACATTTTATTATTTTTGTATTACACAACCACTGAGTATTTTTCCTTCCTACTTTATGCTCCCACAGCTATAACTAGCAGGAAAAAAAATAAGGCAAATGCACACAAAATATATAAACGACCACTGCTCCACCACCATCATCATCAACCAGCCATTATTATTTTTTGGCAGACCTTTTCCTAAAAAAATACGAAGAAAAAGCGAGGTAAATAGAAATGGAAAGAAGGAGAATTTTTTAGGACTTGACTTTATTTTTTATTATTATGCAGCTACGCTTTTTTTAAACCAAAATTAAACTCGGAGAATAACGCAATATCTTGAGTGGTGGACCTAAATACTATTATCCCACACCACTACCAAGAAAAAAGGAGAAGCCTGTCATTATATTATTACTGCTTCACCGCATAGCATACATGGACTGGAAAAACGCTAATAGTAATTTTTTCGTATATTTATGTATGTACATATTATAAAACGTTTGCATCGTCACGTCACAGAGGACCTCACTTCACTTTCACTTTACTTCGCTTACATGTGTATAATGCTATGTGTATTATAGTATACATATAGCCTGGATTATGTGCCATGTAGTATATCAGGTTCGAAACACGTGTCATAACACAGAGGTCGTAAATACATACATTAACATGCTGTTTTGCTACGTGGGTTCTTTACCCTTTTTTACTTGGATAGTTTTGGAAAAGGATGGAAACGGAAAGAAAACATTTACCATTTTTCTCATTTCTGCACCATTATCATCATCATCGACGATGCAAGCAGGTATTCAAATACGTTTTTAAGTTGCGACTAAGGTTTTCGTATTTTTGGCTTATGAAGGTTGATTTAGCTGATGCTGCTAGTTTTACATTTCATTGTACATAATATGAGTATGTGCTAGTAAATATAATGGTTAAAATAAATACGAAAGGACCGATATATTCACAATCAATTTAAATATACGATGTTATGCTATGCATTCAGGCGATGGCGGTTAGAAAGTGAAAGTAAGCAATATGGAGATGATATGCCTATCTGAGTTCCTTTTGTATAAGGGAGAAGAAGGGGCAGCGCAAAGTAGTTTTTTCCTCTTTCCAAATTTCCTGAACAAGTTATAGTCCATACACGCTTGCACTTGAGCTATTTGTTGTATGGCTAACAAGAAAGTATTGACCGATGGTGGATATGTTCTTATAAGTAGTATTGACTATGGTGTTTTTAAATTACATGTTTCGATAGTAGTTTACACAGTTGTTGCAGCAGAAGAAAGTAGGGGCATAGCGGTAGTGTAGAAAGGGAACAGGGATCCGTTCTTAACAAACTTGCGGTGAAATATTTGAAACACATTATTACGTAAGTGGATATTTTGTGAACATGTGTAGTGCAATATATTCTACTACAAGTTGAGCTAGAAATGGTGCGCTTTTGCAGTGTACTTGGCTATGAATGTATACTTTGGAATAACTTTCCAATATCGAAGATTTACTGAAGCATTTCCTCTGCTGCTGCTTCAGTTTATCGTTACGCCGAGTTTTTCTGGATACATTTTTTTCCTGACCAAATCTCACGTATGAACATTCATATATGTATATGTACGACAACAAAAGCGTAAGTGATCAAATGAAGCATGCATAAAAGCAAGAGTTTTGTTGCTGTACATAGTGTGTATAAAGTAGTTTGCTTGTAGTGTTATGTCGATACTCATGAATTGGGGAAGTAGTAAGTTTTTGAACAGAATTAAGACAAAATGTGAAGAACAATATTGAGACTTTTGCTTTCTTTACCTTTGATACTGTTGTGGTAGCAAGCTATAGTAGTAGCAGTATATATGCTGATCAAAGAGGAAAGAGTGAAAGGTGAACTATCAACAGAAGTTTCACCATTTTCTGGTAAAAGTCCATTTTTATTTTTACCTTGGCAAACTTCATGACTCACTACAATATAGTGGGAGTTTTCGGTTTATGCTTTTTACAATGTTTGCTTCCCTGTGTGTTGATGATCATGATTTCCAATGTTGATAGCTGGACACACTGGTTGTTATTTGGGAGAAGTTAGTAAAAACTGAGGAAAAGAAATGGTAATAATTTAGCTGAGCTAACAGCTTTAAGACTCAATCGTTATCACCGTAGTGTGTTGGTAGATGTTAGATAGAGTGAGAGAAAGCGAGGTAAAAAACGACGTGGGGCCACCTAGGCTAGGCTAAAGTGTAGGGAACAAGGTAAAAGTTGATGATGTTAATGTGATGGGAGTTCTTCGAAGTTAAAACTTGAGAAAACGGAAGCAATTCACAGAGAGTAAGCTAAAAAGCAATGTATGAAGTAATTCTTCTGTATAAAGTTGATTATAGGAAACAACGAACAAAAGCTGAAGTTTCGCAAGGTATAAAAATTGAGTGTAGAAAAATAGGTATTTTGTATTGTAGTAGTAATTACGGATAAGGCTAACATAATTTGGGTTTATCATGTTGTGCCGAGTTAAAAAAATAACTGAGAATACACCAATTTGTAAATCTTGTCCAAATATTTGAAGTCAATCCAAACTTGTTTGTGATAAACATTTGTTAATATGTTTGAAACAATCAATTGGGTATTTTCTCATTCAATTCTACAATAATGAAGGAAACTACAGAACGCATGTTCCAAAAGATTTCATTCTGTGCAACATATTCCCAACGTACATTAATCACAATTTGTTTATACTTTATCGTTCATCATGGATCAATTATTGTGTTGTAGCCGTGTGTAGTGTACTGATATCAAAGTTACAAAACTTTTGGAAAAAATGTTCCATTCCGCATGGTCAGTACCAGATCCTGTAGATTTGTGCCATGTAAATGTTTTCCATTCGCTTTGTAGAAATTAATAAGCTTTCTATAAAACTTAGTACAGCATTTCCATCTTTATTTAAATCGCTTGTGTGGCACCTTAACAGAATAATAAAAATAAACATCGCCATTGTAATTCTCGAAACTGCGTGCGTGTGTGAAAGTCACTACAGCTTACCACTCTACGTCAGACCCTTTTAATAATGTAAATATCCAGACGCTGCGCTGTTCCTGTTTATTATTAGAATTCGGAAAATGAAAGCTTTTCTCTACTTTCAATGATGCTTGTGGGTAATGTTAATGATGTAGCGATTAATGAGCTTGAGAGCCTTTTGGATCTCCTGATTGCAGAGATGACTATGTAATGCAGTATGTCTAGCTTTGTATATATGCTGCGCTAGACGAAGTCTGCAGTTTACATGCTTGTATATCCTCTTTTAGGTAATCAAGCTTTCGTAGTTATGTTTAAATGCAAAGAGCCCTGTTACATTAATACAGATCTGCAGACTTGTTTGAGTACTAACTTGCCCACTTAATTAGAATGGACTTTCACGAGTATATATCGTAATTAGATCTAAATAGTGAATCCTTGTTTATCCCTTTCTCATTTACTCTTTTTGTATTTTTACAGATGAGCTAGCCAATCTGTGCAAAGGCCAATTCCCGACACAAATGCACAGAAAAGTGGACGGGGCGTTGATTAAATCGAGGAATGACAAGAATTTAGATTGCACGGTGACATTCAGCACAGAATATGTCTCCCAAAGATTTCTCATCCGTTTTGAGGAGTTCAGTATGGCTTGCGGAGACCATCTCTATATTTATGATTCCGCTAATGCCATTGGAAATCCGAGGGTAAGTATATATTAATTTCCACTACACCTTCACAACAGCATACAAAACACTTTGTGATATCAAAATAAATAATAATTTTTCAAATATAACGAAATATTTACATTTGTGTACATACATTTTCATGAATATATCAGAAACCTATACGCTAACCCATTATATTATACTTAATAATGAACTCTCTAACTGACATTCATAACCTAACCTAAATCACGCCTAATATATGTACTCATATATATTTTGAACAAAGAGCAATAACATTATAACTAATTACAAGGTGGAGTTATTTATTGTATTCTGTTTCGTCAGTGCTCTACCCATGTCAATAAAAATAAAATACTGCTTGTTTGAAAAGCAGCAAATTTTAAACAAACGGAAACCATTACCGAGTCATTTTTTGTTCTTATCATTCAACTTTAAGAAAATTGACCACTGATTATACATTAGCAGAACCGCTAAAAACTTTTTAAGATAAGAACCACAACACAATTAAAAAAATTATATGATCTTACCTTGTCGACATTATCTTAATTTCTAATCTAAAGTGAAAAGTTGTTTTTGAATGGTTAATGTGGGTGTCTCTACCTGTATACATACAAATGCATGCACAAGTGAAAGTACATGCATGCATACATAACATACCACACGGTAAATGAAAGTTACGGTACGGGCAGTAGTACAGCAGGTTAAACGTATATTTTTTTACCTGTTCATAACCAAACATTTTAACTTTCGCTTTCATATTTCCACTTTCGAAACCCTGCAAGCTGGTCTCTAAACTATTTTATTTACCAACCGCACTCGCTCACAGAACGCTTTAGAAAAGAAGTGAAAACAAAAAAGACCCAATGGAACTGTAACTTCAACTTTTTTCTCCCTGTCGCGTTTTCTTTTCATTAAAGAGTGTTCAAGTTGAAACACAAGAAGAATTTTCCACTTTGTCATTTCATCGTATCGTATCGTAGTAGCAGAGTAGCAGTTGTACGCACGTAACATCAAACCGTTTATGTATGGAAAAACTTTTTTTCTCTCAAGGAACACGTAACCCAACACTAAAAAGTGAAAGAACATGCAAATGCATTTGGCAATTTGGCTGAAGGAAACAAGTAGTTTTCTCTTTCTAGCGGAACCGAGTAGATTTGTTGTAATGAAAATGTAAATACAAAGTGCTGCAATTTACTAGTGTGGAAGGATATATGTATGCACGCATTGTTATACATTTCCACGTTGCGTGCCTGTTCCATTCTTACATAAACGTTTGAACAGTTGGAAGGCATGAATATTCGTTGAATTTACAATTCTGGAATAAAAGAAATGTTTTTGGGAGAAATTTTTATTTTGTCGTTATCAAAACTACATATAGGTGTACTTAATATTATTCAATGCAATAATATTGCCGATGGCAGATGTTTAAAGCCTTCTGCATCCTTATGGAATGAATTTTTTTGTAAAATAAGAAATTGAAGTAGGCTATAGTTCTTTTAGATACAGTCAAGAAAACAAAAATAGACATTTTATGTGCAAAAAGGTGAACATTTTAACAATAACATTTCATGTTTTAGAAAGTTAGAGGAGTGAGGAGAGGAAGTACATTTAATCTGCTATTTTCTAGTTTTCTTGACATTTTTAGAGAAGCTTGTGTAAGAAGTATTTTTATTCAAGCAAACTTAATGCTAGCCAAGCCAAATGATCATGAATGGAAAGAAATTATTTTTTTCCTGAATGAAATACAATATGACGAAATTCCCTGTAGCGTGGGAAAGCAAACTTGTATGCACCTGAATACCACCATCGCTGTTATTTACATATACAAGTAAAGTTAAATGTATGCTTAGTCGTCTTACGCTTGAGGAAACAAAAACAGGAAGGCACATCCTACGCACAATGTGTCAGGAACAGGAGTATATCAACGTGCAGTTTTTCTTGCTACCTGTACCAGTACCATAATGTGCTAGTAATTTGAACCAAGTGCTCTGGACGTAAGAATGGACAAAATGTATTGCGTGGGTGTCTTAGAATTTATCCTGTAATTTTATCCAGGTTATTTAAGTTTTCTTCCCACATCTCATAATGTACTTGGTGGATTTGCTATAAGTTTTTTCATTCTTTAAAAAAATACATGACTGAAGAATTATGGAAAATTATTTTTGTGGTTGTACAAAAGGTTCGACCTCAAATGAAAAAAGTAAACTGTTATATTCTTTAAATCAAACTTAATTTCCTAGTGGGCTAGTAATTGGACAATTATGTTTTACACAATTTGAACGAAAATCAGGAAAGGGAGGTTCGGTAACGAAATTAGTAACGAGCGAGAGCAGACACACGCAGCGAGCTGAAAATCATTGCTTTCCGATTGTTTCACTGGAAGGGTGGATTAATGTAGTTGTCACTTTATTACGTTTGAACTCCGCCTACTTCCCATCAAACCTTCAGATTGAATTTGTGTATGAATCAGAAAAGCGAGAATCGCGAAAGTAAAAAGCAGGTTCTTATTTATTGTGAGAAACCACACAAGCAGAAGGATAAAACTGAAAACATGTACTTCTAAAAATTAGTTCACCTCCAACATTCTCATCCACCCGCTTCTTTTGAATTTTGCATCGTTCTGTTCTGCGTTCTCCCAAATTAGTACAAAGTTCCGTGATGTCGAACTTCATTTTGTGTAAAATATTTACAACAAGAAGTAGTCTAAAAGTATAGTCAAATCGTAGTCATAAATGTCATAGAAAATGTACATTTAAACTTTTCCATTTTCACGTTTCAGCTATTGTGAATATTTCTATTTTATGATCTCATTCTTTCTAACCTGCAACCAATGCATATTTTTGGTACGGATCCAAAAAGGTTGTGTAGCTTAGAGAGAAAAGTTTCCCCTTTTACTCAAAACTGCTACACATTTTTTTATATACTTCATTCAAAAGTATAGTTTAAATTAATACTGAGCTCAGTTCATGCTCAAAACCTACGCATAACTTCATCAGAATAATTTTTGTTGTTGGTATTTGTATAATTGATTCTTTGGTTTATGACGTGAGAGAGGAAAAAGGGGGGAAACACAATGAAATCGCCTACGTTCTAAAGTTATTCTAATAATACTTACACTACAATATGAGAGATAGAATGCTTGAAGTATCTCTGTGTTTTGATTCTCACTGAAATTCACTGGAAATGTTTGTCATCTGTCCGTCCCACCTTCCGTCATGTTGCTTCAGCGTAATTCAATTCCAGTGTCCGATTTTTTTAGCTACAACTTGAATCCAAACTAATTACAATATAATTCTTGTATCTCTGGTCAAGCAATTCATAAATATCATGTTTGAACTTAGTAAGTTATCTTTTGTGGGTGCTGGGAGGTAAAAGTTTGTGTGCATTTTCAAACTGCGTATACATATAGATTTTTTTGTGAAAAGTGCGCATAATTTAGTACACTGCTGCGTTAAGTCAAAAGTTTTAAATTCTCAGCACTGATACTTACTTATAGCGTTTAGAATGCTTTTGGCTCAATACTGATGTTCAAAAGAACAAACTTTTACTTCAAATAGACCACAAAACCGTGTACAATCTTTCATTTCCTACCACAATTCTGCAGACAAAACAGAAAAGTGATGAAAGGATAGAAGGTTTAATATTATGAAGCACTATTGCAGTAAAAGTTATTATATACAGAATGGAGTGCAATCGTCATCACTTTCACCACCATTCACAATCCTTCTACACACCAAGTCCACAGTGTCTCCACAGCATATCCTAATGTTAGTTTTGCTTTATTGCTTGTGCAAAGAGTTTATTGAATGAATCAATGATTTATGTTGCATAATATCTATTTTCCTCCCTATCTTCTCTTGTGTGTTGCGGTTACGATTTGGCCATTGAATCACAGTAAAAATGTTATTGGTATTGATGGGACTGTCGACGACGATGATGATGGTGATTATGGTGTTGTGCGTGATGCAATGGTGTACTCTTCTGTTTTGAGTATGAAGCATGTATGTACTTGAATTTCTTTTTGAATAGTGAAAGTCTAAAACATAATACATTTTCGTCTAGTCTGGTGCATTGGATTCAGCACAAAAAAGCTGAGATATTTCTTTTGATCATGACAGCAGCAGTCAAGTCAGTAAATCCTCTCCTGTATTTTCCAGTACATACAAATAATGTAGCTTTTGTCTATCGATCATGATCACACCGAAAGACCAAATACCTACAACCTATCACACATAACATATTATCCTCCTACTCCGTCGTACCATATCAAGCATTTCAATACTACTACCAAAAACCAGCTGCCAACACCAAGCACAACAGCAAAACAACAAAATAATATATCTTTCGACTGTCGTGTGGTGCTAGTTTAGCGTTTCTTTCTATTGTTGTTATTATTATTGCTAACTTTTTTCTGCGTTTCTTTTCAATTTTCTAGGCGGAACTCACGTGCCGCTTCATTGGTGCCGAGAACATCCCACCGATCAAAACACGAGGCCACTACGTTACCCTAAAGTTTGTTGCAGACGAGTGGGGCATCGAATCACACCGTTTCACAATGGTTATCACGGCATTCAAAGATACAAGTAAGTAAAATGTGCACACTACTCTGCACAAACATATTATTTCATATGCGCTTTTGCTTCCAACAACGAAAAAGTATCCATTTTAACTCTGCTTTCCTTGCTTTTATCATCATCCCCTCCAGAGCAGTAACAGTAGAAAAATGCAATATATATTTTATGTGATCTTTTTTGTATTCTGAACTGCACACCACAACACAAACGACTTCTCCTCCTGGGAAGAGTGTGAGCACTGCATAGAGAACAATTGTTTTTCTTCATTCCCCCATTTACTTACTGCTGATATGGTTTTGTAATATATATACAAAGGTGCTCACTATTCACTCAGTCACTCACACACTTTCCCCACTTGATTTAATTCCTCTCACAAACAGCATCACTATACTCTTTAAAAACACAACATTCTGTCACGTAAACCATACGCGTGTATGTACTGCAAACATTTTCCTTTTCAACCGAGCGCATATTGGAATGAAAAATTGAAGAACCCGGAAGATGAGTGGAGGACCAAGTCATGCTTCGTGTAATATATGTTATGCTTGGGAAGATGATCCTGTGGTGGTTCCAGTGATATTACCTTTGTAATACTTCAGTTTCCTGGTTCAGAGTGAAGAAAAAACGGAAGAAATTTTACAAAACATTTTTCATATTAAATATAAATGTTCCATGTAACGTATATACAACTAGTCGTACATTCGCACACTACCATACATACAATAATGATGTTTGTAACAGTACACAAATACTTTATCATTATCACAACTTTCTTTTCAATATTATCATTTTTACTGCTTTCTTTTTTTCTCTGTGGGAAGAGCTTTTGCACTAGCGCTTGGTAAAGTATATACACGGTCGGAAACCTTTATCTATCATCAAAAAACTGCCTTGTAAAGTGCTCTACTACTTTGTATCCACTTTTCGTCCTGTAATATTGTTAGTAGTTGAGTTGGTTTGTTGGAAAATCACAAAACTTGTTCTCCGGACTGAAAGAGTCTAGAGCTCTTGGTATCACTGAAGGATAATAAAAATACACATGACATCATATTTTGTATAACACACCAAACACGTATCTATAAATGTTTTTGTTTTTTGTGTTTTCTGTACAACAACCTAAACCACATACTATGCCATTTTTATTTTGATAAGAAAATCTGAAAATCATGTACAAAAAGTAAATCTTTTTGTTCAAGCTCTACTCAGTAACTTGCCTGTATCGTAGTTTTGCGTGTTTTAGAAAATTGTTTGATGATGATGATGAATATAAGGTTAAAGGAGCATTAGGATTTTCTCTTTTACAGATTTTTTACAAGGTAGCATCCCAAAAGGGGAAATGGAATAAACTATCATAAAGTACAAAGTATTTTCACCCTCATTGCCTGTCATTATTTTATTACCGTAACAAAGATTTATATCTTGTGTGCGTGCCAGACCATCTCTGTTCAAAACCTGTGTAAAGTACTGCACAAAAAACATTGTGTAATGCTCCTCTTGTTGAAAATACATTGTGTTATTACGGCAAATCTTTTTGTTCAAATTTTTATTAGTAGTAGGTAATAATTGGCTGCAATGATAAAAATTGCTTTACTTCTACCACAATCAAGAGTATTTATGCCAAGGTACGTAAACAAAAATGGAATGCCAATATTTCTTCATAATTGCAAGGAATGTGGGTACATTTCGATATATTAGTCCATTTGTCACTTTAGAATGACATCTTTGTTTCTGCTTATCAACATCATGAATCCAGAAAAGTGTAATGTATTTTTGATGTTTCAGTAGGGAACATCTACTAATCTGACAAAAACACAGAATTTCGGCAGTAGTAGATTTTCGGCATCGTCGTAACCGTATCATATTAATATCATTTTATACTAAGTACACCAACATACCTACTTTGAGTGACATTTCTTGCAGAAAACAGGGTCTCATGAGAGATTTGATAGGATCTTGGTAAATATCACATGATATGCCAGTGAGGAAAATGACCTGAAAACGTTCTTGTGGACTCGTCACGTTTACCAGAATACTGTGTAGTGCAGCTGTCCATGGGAAAAAACAAAGGATAATGTTTGATATGCTTAATACTATTGATGCTTCATAAACAGATACTATATAAATGTTCATCATCACGCATCATACAAACATATCTATATGAATACCTACCAAAGCTTAATATAATGATAAACCGATGTTCTTTTATTATTCCCAGTCACAATTATTTTCGATCCTTCATTCACAGTCAGCATATTACAAATGCTATCATGCCCATCAAAATCTGATGAAGCCATTCAATAAATTCTATTATGAAGTAAATGGATTTTGTACCACTGTTTGATGATTATGTAGATGATGATAGGATGAGGGTGAATTTGAGTTGAGTTGACAAAAGAGCAAAATGAGATTATGTGATAATATCATACTGGTATGCTGGAAGAATTTCTTTCTAAAGTACTGGAATTTCGTTTCATGATTTAGCATGAATATTCATAGCACAATTGAAAGATTTTTTAATAGTAGACCTTTCTCCATTGTTATTAACTCCACTGCCTGATATCTTTCCAATTAGCCATTAATCATTTTCATACAACAAGCCATACACTAGAACTGAATTATCGATCACAATTTTATAATGTGGATTTAAAAAGCTTTAGGGTCTTCATCTCTTCATCATCATACAAAATCTTCATTAGCATAAACTCATCTGCTTAGTAAATTTTAAGCACATAGTTTGATTTCGATTAAACTCTTCATCTCTTTTCATTCACAAATATTTATTGAGCAGTTTTTCAGGATAATAAAGAAATCTGTGCGTATTACTACAAATTTTCAAACTAATACCTCTTTTCTGGTTAAACTTAAGAACTGAAAAATGAGATTTTTCTATCATCATCACCAACAGCGCACAAGCCATATAAATCATTCAGTTCACTTCAACTTTCTCAAAATTTTGCAGGAAAAAATTAGTGAATCCAGCAAGAGTTCTAACTAGAGGAAGCAAAAGGCGTGTACTTGGGCGTGTGTTTTTGTAACCTCCAGCACCGCTAAAGCTAAATGGCATAAAATTCACAATCTTTTTCCATTCAGCCTTCCACACATGCATAGCAGCAAAGCAAAGCAGACTACCAGACCCAAAAAACTAAGTGCTGGATGATGATATTATTACCATATCACATTTTTAGTCGTTTTTAGTTAGTGACTAATTCTGACAAGGGAAAAGGCGTGATGAAAGATGATACTCATTAGTGTCAAATAGAGATTATCGCTATCATATTGTTAGAAGAGGAGGAACGGTATAAGCAAAGTACAAACACAAGACGACGAAGCATTTTATACAGGCTTCCTCCTTTTTATTCTTATGCTTCATGGTTGAGAAAACAGGGAGTAAGCAGAGGGGAGAAAGAGGAGGAGAAAAATATTACCTTTCCACATGCTTAGCAAAAGATATACCATCATCATTATCATCTGTGATAATATGCAAGAATTCATAGGACTCCCATCAGTATGTGATGATAAGGACGTAATTCGTACTCTGCCGCTCTGTTCTTTTCATCTTCACTTTACTGGAGATATACTCGCATATTACTTGTTGTAATCATATAATAATAGGACCAACGGCATCATCCTCCCAAACCACCACCACCACCATTTAAAACACTATATTCTACTTACTTTACTGTGGTGTGGTGTCTAGGCTTTAAGAGAGTAGCGACAAGAAGAAAAAGTAGGCTGGTTTGAAAGAAAAGAATCTTGAGAAAGCTTCCAAACGGATACTTAATTTTCTCGTGTCTGCTTATTTCAGTCAGTCAGAGGCTTCCTTTTACACGTTTCTTTTCATGAACACAACTAACTGCATAGTAGCACAGGGTAATGAATGGAATAAGGAATACTGCTGCTTACTGAAAGGCAGGGTGAGATAATGGATGCATATGTATTCATTGTGGAAGAGAGAGAGAGAGAAACGGAGATAAAAATATAGCAAAAGGAGAAGAACGACGAGGATAAATGAACGCGAAGGAAGATGGAAATGACTGGAGAGAGAAACGACAAAGAGAATCGGTGTGGGATATGAGATGAGAGAAGCTGTTCACATTCCGTCACAAAAGAAGCCCACATTTCTTGCTCACTTTTATTCTCATTACTTCTAGCTCTGCTTGTTTGGCGTACATACATACATGGTTATGTTCTTCAGTGCATTACATATTGGGTACAATTGCTATCCACCCTGTTTGCAAGAAAAGTAGGGGTAGCGGCTCTTTTTACACATAATTTTATCTGAAAGTAATGTCTCCTATATTTTACACATGCAAAGCCGTCTGTCTAGTGTGATATGTGAGAGAATTCATAAAGTACACTTGAAATAAGGCAGCTAGCTAGTTGTATCTTTTTTGGCAGTCTTCTTGGTTTATTTTTTTGGTCCATTGCATATCTTTGCCATCTCTGCTATCATTGCACTGTGTAGGACAGTTCACGGAGTACTCTTTTCTCCTTCCCAACCACTCCTACTTTCTAGGAGATAAACTGGAGCAACATTATTATTATGTGTAAGAAGCAGAAGTCGCGTAAACTACTAAAAGTGTAAGTAGAAAAGCAGGAAGAAAAAATTCAAAATACTGTGTCAATGTAATGTTCAGTAAATAAGAATGATTCATTGAATATTACGTTCCACCTCTATTTTTTTCTATCTTACCTATTAGTTTCTTCAAAAACTTTAGACTATGGAATACTTCTTTCAAATACATTTCATTCCGAAAATTAGTAAGATTTCAGAAGTACTGGTGCAAAATATAAAAAAGGACAAAGTTTGTATCTTAAAATATTACTGACGAGACGAATAAGGTACCACATGACTGAGCCGTCTAAACCTTTTGCTTACACGTTTCTGTCGCATAACTGGAAAAAAACAAGGTTAAATTTAACAGTTACTTCGT
>JAQFXM010000325.1:0-55494 GCA_034693345.1 Entomobrya multifasciata
AAATCTATCTGACACGGGTTCGCTGATGTTTTCAGTAGGCGCCGCCCGCTCTATTATTAACAAATGACATCTCACTGTGCATAATAAATGATGAAACGACTGTAGGAAACTGCCAAATGGAAAATACACTTGGGACTTTGTGTACTTGGTGACGACGCTGTCAAGTAGAGGCCATAAAATGTAAAAAATACTCCGATTGCGTGTAAGATCACAGATATAACTGTAGTTAGGGTGCTCTTTACTAAAATATACTTGTCACTTTTGTTGTCGTATCGGAATCGAAAAGGCGAAACACCAAAATAGTAGAGAAAGTTTGTGACCGTTTCTAGCCACACGTATAGATTTAAATTTTTCGTCATCGTAGCTGCAGTACTTACACAATATTTTATCTACACTACATTCCCATTAACCAAATCTCAAGGTTCAAGTGGTTGGCCGGCTACTGGATCCATACTGGAATTAAACTTTTCTCTGCATCAAACCATTACGGGATTAATTTGATGAAATTATTAAGTCAAACATGACATTTTTATTTGTTCGCAAACAAGAATTTTCGTTGCATAAAATATGTACATATCTAAAAAATAGCTTGCGAATTGCAATTGATCTATTTTCATGGAAAAATTCACTTACTCGCCAACAATTAATTATTTGTTCCAGACACTTATCAGAATTGTAACATTTTCCATTATCATACAAAAATAAATCTTTAATTAAAAATTATTTTGAACACCTTTTATTCTGTTTTGCTTTCCTGATGTTTCACCAAGACTCTTATTTCCTTCACATTCTTCATTGGAGTTGGCGCGATCACTGGCCAAAGTCCTTCATTAGCAATGAATTTCGTTCCTGGTCTATCAAAAGGGAAACCCATAGGTTTACTGTCAGGAAACTTTACACCATTCAGGGTTCCACATATTGGGTAGTTTGGATATTCATCTATCCACCCTTCTTCCGTCTCATCACTGATATAAGCAGTAAATTTGAATCTCATTCCATCTTTGGTGCCTTTGGGAATTAAAAGGTTGTTGGGAAACCCACAAGCTCTTCTCATTTCCGGTCGAAGCAGATTACTTGATGCCTTTGCTTTAAAGAGCGCTTTTATCCCTGGAGGTGGCTCCAATCTAGTTAGCGATGAATCTAATGAAGATCTCGTTATAGTGGTATCCCTGGCAGGATCTATTTGAACACGAAATCGGTCCATCTCAATGGCTCTCTTGTGTGCTTCATCTCCCTCAAGTTTTTGACCATCTTGCGTTGACTCAGGCCACATGAAAATTCGTACCATTCCATAAGCGACTTGCCCTCTTGTTGACTGGATGTTGATTACGTATTTAAAGGGTGTATGGGTCAAAGTTTTCACATTTGCATGAGTTGGTTTATCTACTATTGAGCGACAAGGTCGAGCGGCAGTGCTGATATCATAGGTATCTTCTGTAAAATATGTTGTCAAAGTTGGTACCTGAGGATTAAAGGGCCACTCAAGTTTAACGGACCAGTTGTCTTCCTTATCACGGTTTCTTGGAACTTGGATCTCCAATGATTTTATGGAAATTCCAGGAAAATCTAGTTCGTTCTATGATTTGAGAATTAAGTACAGGAAAAAATTCTGTATGATTAAAAATATGTCGTTTGTAGAAAATTTAAAATGAAATGCTGTCTAGAAATAAAATGAGTTTTCATCATTCGTCACCTTTGGATATGGTGGAGCGTGACTTTTCAATCGCAGATACAATGCGTCCACCTTAGTATGCAACCTGAAGAAAACGGGATCCCGTATAGCTGTTTCGGAAAGATGCAATTAAATAGTCTACTTCGTCTTAGCATACCTTGATCTTAATCGAATATATGGACTCGAATTTATTTTGTCGAACTTTATTAGTTGAATGTACATATTGCGGAAATTTTTTTAGTCGACCAGTCAAAAAGTAAAGTTATAAAAATCTTGTCTCTTGGGATCAAGTTAATGCATGAAATTTAAGTGTTCGGGCCAATTTAAGTTAAATATTTAGCAGTTAACATTATAATGACAAAGAAAATTGATAAAATTCTAGCTTCGAACTTTTTCGACATTCGAATGTCAAATTAAATTTCGACAATATCCGATTAAAACAGTTCTTCAAAAATAATGTCGACAAAATTTATTTCTTCTAACCAAGTATTACTAAAATTATTTTATCAATTCAATTTCAACAGTTTCTGGGTCGTAAAATAACATTCGATACCAAATATTCCATTAAAATGGTTGCATATTAAGAACTATTCAACTTTAAGAATATACCGACCTGTTTCGGAATGTGCTTCCACTCCTGGATTACCATGAGGTCTAAATGATCCAGATAATTCTCTGTGTAAATAGTTGTGAAAGCTACCATAATAATCTGTATTGGCTGAGTGCACTGTGGATGACTCCACGGTGTTTCCTAATATATCACTGTTGTTGTAACCCTGCAATGATATCTGATTTCCTTTTGGTCCTTTAAAGTATCCCTGCTCAATACCTTGATACAGTCTGTCATACCAAGTTTTTAATTGCGACAATTCCTTTCCGTCATCCCAGTCACTGAAACGATCTCCCTTTTTTCTAATAGGAAACGTCTCATAATTAATGTTAACAATATCAGGCGTATAACCCTCTGGAAACTGATAATCCGGATCTAATTCCAAGGCGGTAGTTTCCTGAATCCCGTTGCTAAGCAACTCTGCATTATACCTGTTGACAAGTTGATGATGCATGTACATAAATAGCTCTCCCCTTCTGTATCGAGGTACCCCATAAACTTTCTCATCCCACCAGAATGGATTGTCAATATGCCAGTGAGTGTGGAATTCATTGAGCCCCGGGTCACTATTCCAGTATTGCGTTGGAAATGAAGTGTCATTCTGATTTGGGCCTGTTAACCCAGCGGCTTTAAGAACATCTCTTTTCTTCACAAATAACTGTGGAAATACTTCCACTGCCGTGGGAACAACAATTGTGTCATCAAATTTCTCACCGCAAACTATCATCAATGCCCACCATAACTGAGCACTGTTCACTCGATGTAGTAGCCAAACTGATGTGTTATAAAATAGCGGCCAATTATCCGAATTTGGATAGAGCACGTTTAGAATCAAGCTCAATTGGGAAATATGTTCGGGGGAGTTTGTGAATGGGTCGTCATCTCTCTGGTGACTTCCGGATTCATTCACACTGTTTACGTAATTGAGCAAATTTTCCATATCCTTGGGATTTTTGTACATGTCCAGCTGCAACTCTGGATCAAAATTCGTATTAATATCAGTGATAACTTGGGATGCTGACTCTTCATTTTCAGAATTTGGGAAACACTGAATGGACGCCAAGAGAAGGGACATAGAATTCGTTCGTTCAACTACCGACTGCGATCTGACATTTAACGACGTAATAGAACTCAAAATGCAAAAACTGACCGAAACATTTAAAAGGTACATCTTCTATTTTAAATCGTGTGTTGTAAGCGTGTACACACATTCTGGCTTTAACGTTTTTCCAGTTTTTAAGATCCTTTGCTTCAGTTTTGATACTTTCCGTAATTATTTTTGTGACAGGTGACTTTTAAGTCATTAGAGCTAGAATCCCCCAAAATCTGCATCACTATCACGCTAAATATTGGTCATACGGTTCGTGAACCAATCACTCTATCAGATTTCATTCATTATTCTCATCATTTTTCTGTAAATAAATTATTCATAAATCAAGTTCTTTTTATCAATGTAACTCAAAGTTCAATTTCAAGCTACAAGGTAATATTTTGCCAATAAAATTGATCATCATAATGCCATCATAGTATAATTTGTAGTCCATGGTCGTTTGTCTATCTTTTTGAATCGAACATACGCTTTTTGTTCTTGATCAGTTTGGTCTAATGATAATTATTCCAGCAGTTCTGTTATCCAATGTCATTGACATATTTTACCCAAATTGAAACCGCAATTATGTGCATACCATCAGCATAATTATTTCCAAATGTATAATACAACTTTTCCTTTTTGGGGCAATCTGCAACAAAACATCATCCCACAAGCCAAACCACAACTTGATTTCGTTTTCATGTTATTTATTTTTATTTCATATTTTTATCATTGAAGCATCATCACCATTTTTTAGTTCTTCGTACAATTTTTCACCTTTATTATTAATGATTTTGTTTATATTATATCATTAGGTATTTGCTATGTCTCTATATGTTATATGTATTTACAATAGATTAATAGTACATTATGTTTTTGTGGTGTTCTGTGTTGACTGGTGATTATGTAATAATTCGTAGTAATAATGTACAACGTATAATATATATTATTATGTAGCCTACAAACTATATATTTAAGTTTTGTAGACATACACAGGGTAGTATAGATTTGTTACAATAAATTAGTACGATTAGTTATTACGATATTACATTATTACTTGCTATTATGTGAATGAAATGAGTAATGGAAATTATCACTAAGTCTGTAATTTACTAATTAAATACACAGATGTACTTTTTAAACAAGTTGCTAATAATAGATCACACATACACACCACGAATTAACATTACTTAATAGTTGCATAAGTTTTGAACATTCTTATATATTAATAGTATGTCTTGTCCATACATTCAAAAAAGCAAGTTTTCATAGAAAAAACGGGACTTGACGATTTAACGATCTATTTTAACTGAACAAGTTTACTCATATACTATACTATTATTTAGATCACGATAAAGATTTTAAACATTGCTATGGGAATATTATTTTGTTATTTGCATTCACATTTTTAGCTTGCAAAAGTTGCCGTATAAATGCTTTTTGATTGATTTTGATGATGTGATTGACTAAGTATTTAAACAGGTAAGATTAAGGAATGATGCTAAAAAAATTATTTTGCATTTCTTCACCCGCATATATTGGTCTCTCTATGATGACATTTGTGAACAAGAAACTTTGACACACACATATATATAAATGCATACATATCAAGTGCACAAAGATCATCAAGTTCCTTTCTAAAATGTACTTTCGCCATCTTATTGGTTTTAAAACAGTAAAAGTTAGATTAAATTCTGCCCTCACAAAATGTATTAATATGGTTAGTTAGCACAAGATAAAAATGGCGAAAGCACAGAATAGCAGAATACATATCAGCGATTATCGTTAAGAAGATTGGTAATGGTAAGTACCCATTAGTCTTTGGTAAGGGTAATTTACAAATAAATGCTTAGCAGATTACGCTTTCAATATAGGACAAAAAAATGATGATTCAAGTCAATTACTATTTATATTCATATTATGGACGCTTCTTGCAAATTAAGTATCTATTTCTACATTTATTTGCGGAAAAGGATTTAAATCTATTATCGTCAGTATTTAATGTAAAACATAAAAAAATTCAAACAGCGTCAAACTTTACTAAATGGTGAAATTGTAAAATTAATTTTTTAAAGTTGTTTGATACATCGGTAAAAACACTAAAGTTTTCATGCATTTATTTTCCCGCATGGAACGCTCATTGTCATTCTAACACCGTCATCACAAGAGAAGAAAGAATTCCTTTTGAAATCAGCAACTTTTTCAGCTATTTTTTGATTGTTATACTAATCGTACTTAATTAGTAATCATTAAATATAACGAACATGTATACACAAATTTCCTTTCAAACTGTCGATTCTAATGCTTGACTACAATGATAGCTGTTTTGTTTTTTGTAATTTTACAAAATTCAACTGATTAGCTTAAGTACTAATAATTTTACGACACGAAACAACAATTAAATATAATATAACAACAATACCAAGTCATTTTTAACCCACAGATAAACTTTAAGTATGTACAATTTTGTTTCTAGCAATATTTCTTGTGTATCAGTTTTAGGAAGGAAATGTAAATGAAAAATAATAACTGTACATATCGAATTGTTATCGTTTACAATAATTATAAACCTTGAACTTGCGAAACATTATTACAAGTTGTAAGATCAACTTACAACCAAGTTTTAAATGTTCGTCTTGTAAAAAACAACATCTATTATTAAAATTCGCAATAATATATGGGCACCGATAAACACACACCACACGAGACGAGACGCTTAATAATTTAATGGCTAAAATTAGAATAAACAATTATTTAATTGCACCAGTGCAACTAAAACAGGTCATCTTTGTTGATGATATTTTTGGTAATTTGTATTTTTTAAACTAACAATTCAAGTTACTGTATTTGTATGAATGATTGAACTTATTTCATAATAGTTTTAGTACGTAATCTGAACTTGAAACTTTACACATTTCATAGTTTAAAGCTGGGAAAGAACTAGAAGGATTCAATTTTACAATTACAAATTAATTACACTTATTTGTTTCGAATTTGAACAACAAATGATTAATTTAATTGGAAATAATTGTTACGGATTTACTTGCATAGTTTTCGAATTTGTATTATTGTTTCATTTTTTCATTTGTTGAAATGACTAGTTACGAATTTCTCATTTAAGAGAGATTTAGAACAAACACCCATCAACACCAATAAAATATTTATGATTACATATTAATTAACAAACAGTTACTGAAAGAAAAAGAGTTTCAAGAAAGACAAAAATAGTCTGAAACGATTACATTAAAATATAAAATCACATTAAAAAACTGATTTGGTTTTTTTCTTCATAAAACAGAAATTGTATTATTGTGTCTTTCTTTTTGTTTTACTTAAGTTTCCACTTGAACCTAGTAACCAGCCAGGGAGTAAAATGTATAGAAATTTAAATTTAGGTTTGAGTCAAGTAGGTAATAACTTTTAATTTAAGTTTTTTTTTGTAAATAATAGTCCATCGGTTTTGAATATTCTTGTGCTCCATGTATTTTTCTGCATCGAAATCTTAACTTACAGCACCTATCATCATACATTCCATACATTTCCTTCATTTAATTACCATTTTTAACTTCGATTAAAAACTTAACTAGGCCTTTTCTCCGTTGCATTGAACGTATAATGTAGTTAGTATTTTTTGGTAACATTCTTACATTGCATTGTTGATTCATTTTTTTGTGCACATCATCACACTGTTTACGTTACCTGGATACCTATCATAATCATAATCATGTCTGTCTAATATATATATTTTGTCTGTGCACATTCCCAATGAAATAATACCACAAAATCAATACTGCCTCACTCATACTGATTTACAATGTAAGTATCTTTAAAAAATATGGAAACATGTACAATATTGTGCACATAATACTGATTGGCTGAATCAAAATCTTGTCGCTGGTTTCAAACCATCCGCGTCAAAATAAGATACGTTTTTCAAGAAAAAGAAATAAAAATAGAAAAATTCCAGTTTAGATGCATTTAAGTTTATATCCATAAAGCGTTGCCTAGTTACCATTTTAGAAATCATTGTAAATTGGAATGTAACCATGAAAATCAAATATTGAAAAATAGTTAGAAATCAAAGTTAGAATATTGTTAAAAAGCACTTGGTATTTTTTTCTTCTAAAAGTACCTACCTAATAATCATAATACTTGCTTACATTTTACTTCAATTTTGACAAGCCTTTTAAAGTAATTCAAGTTTCTTATTTCCAAATACCCGAAGCGAAGCTGGTGGTATCAATTTATCCAAATACTTTAAAACCTGGATGTCCTTTCAATTCTATTATTTATGAGCCAAAATTTGTGACTTTTTCTTGTAGAAATAACAAAGATTACAAATTTCAGTACAATTTTTTGCATACCTAAATATGTTACAATTAAATACATATTATTTCAGATTGCACACACATATATAACATATTAGTCTATCTTATAACAATTTAATAGACTATAGAAACACTAGAATCGTATATCATCGCACATTTTTGCATTACAAAATTTCTAACATTTCTCGTTTCCTAAGAAATAATTTATTTTAGGAACCTTTGAAACATTCCAATAATTTCTATTAATACCACAGATGAGCGACTAGTAATACAAATATAGTTTAAATAAAAATCAAATCTACAGTAGCAGCAGCGGAATGCACCTTGTTTATTTAAGCAGTTATGTTTTTACTCATTTACCATAGAGAAGCAACAGATTAATATTTTTTATTGTTACTCGTACCATGCAACACAACCGTCAACATTTTTCTTATCATGGCCAATTTGTGTTTTTGTATAAGCGGTTACCACAGTGATTAAAATAATCATTCTTAGTTTTAAAGTCTAAATAGAGGATATAATTATTAGGGGCCACTTTTTGGCACTTGGTACTAAAGTCTACAAATAACTTCTCGTTTTGTTATAGCTACACAGCTAGTTATACTAACTTTTTTCACTCGGATCGAAATTACTATAATAGCTGGTGGTAAAAGTATGAATGTAGTTTTCCTAAATTATACCCTTGTTTGAAAAAAGCCAGTATAAGGCGAGTTCAAGAATTGTCTAGGTTTTAAAGTTTACATTGTAATTTATGCAATTATGTATGTTATTAGGATAAAGAAAACTGAAAACGGTGAAAAATGATTATCCGTTACGATTACGACGCATTTTAGCTACAATTTTCTTCTCAGAGTAGTTATTATTATTCACGTAGTTTGTATATTGTATTTTGATTTTTTTTAGCAAAACGTTGACGTGAACGTATATTATGGTTTTGTATGTATGTATATCTGTAATGTATTATACAAGTTTTACGTATGAATATTAGTCTATATATTATTGGTGTCTCAAACTTCAAACGACAACCTGTCACAGTGTATCGATCTATATACCTGCGTGGTATTGCATCTTAATAAAAATTCTGTACCTTTTACGTTAATTATTGATTGATTAATTAAATTGTAAACATTTTCCTTCGTCCTTTTTTGTTATAGCTTATTATGTCGTATTTAGTGATAGAGTAGTAATAAATAGTTATAAACCCTTTGATGATTTTCATGTTGCAATAGATTGTTTTCTTGAGGCCGTATTGGACACCGAAGACCCTCGCTCCTGTGTCGGTGACTGCTGAGCACTCCCGGCTATCGACGTGTTGGTGTTATGACTTGAATTGAGCTGGGCGAGCTTTTTGTACATTGCGGAATTCACAAAACGGGGATAAGAGTCACGATGCATTAGAGTATAAATTTGCACTTGTGCCTCGTCGAAGGTGTGCGGGTTTGGGTCTACCATGTTTTGGTTAACTATTTCTCGAACACGCGAGTCCAAGCTTACCTGGAAAATTTATGTGGAAAAATTATTGAACTTGACTTATCACAAATTACTTTATGAAAGTGAAGTAAACTTTTACGGGAAATGAACACCTACCTCTTTGGGGGAGAGGATGGATATGTAATCCTCATATATGAGTCTCGCTTTTTCTTCAATGGCTTCCGGTCGGGCTTCTTTTTTCAGCTCTTCCACCGCAAGCCAAAAGAGAATATTTTCTTCACTATACTCACACTTGAGAAAATCACGAAACACTTTTCTCCCACCTGGACTGTGCATTAATTTATCGAAAGACTCGCCCCAACCACGGATCTCCTCCAATGATGGCCTGTATAAATGCGAAACCCCATATTTAGATCCATGTTATCATTTTAGAAAAAAATATTTTTGCATGAAAACAATTCAACGAAACACTGCAATCCTTTTAAATTAAAGCTTACAGTGGGTCTCCATCACAGACGGGATCCGACTCTGTGGACTCCCTTTTGGCCTCGTTCCCTTTCATGGCCAAACATGAGCATGAACAGCAACAGCACCAGCAACGGCATTTCGGACGATTGCTCGGTTGAGCTGATTGCTGATGACCGTTTAAAGAACGACTACTAGGATCGTCGTTACTGAACTTACTACCTCTACCCCCACCACCTCCTCTTCCCCCTCCACCTCCTCCCTGTCTATTACCGCCTCTCCCTCCCCCAGGCTCAGGTGAACCATTATTTCTTTTAGCACCACCACTTTGTTCTATTATCCTACCTCCCCCACCTGAACTAGGTAACACTTCCGAAGTTTCTATTTCCCCTCCTCCTCCTACTACCCCTCCGCCAGTGCTTATTTTCTCATTACTTGATTTACTTTTACTCTTGCCACTGGAACTGTCTTCAACTCCTTTTTGAGCTCGTTGGCCCATTTCACGTTCCTTTGTCATCTAAAATTCAATGGATAAACAGAGACAAGTCCAAATCAAACAAACTTTTCTCTTTGTCAATCCAATTTGCGTGATAGCTTGTACTTCATATTGATTTTGCGTACCACGTGACGTATAGATTGACCTCAGCATAATTCATTTCCGCAACGATTGGCTACGTTTCCGCATTGTTTGCAAATATTAAAAATTTTGAGATCCACATTCTAATGTTCTTCCAATCCCCAATCAACTCTTGTTTATCTATTGCGTTGATAATTAACTCGTATTTTTAAAGGGTTTTAGAAATAATTCGCTCGTTATCGTTTAAAGTTATAAGTTTAGCTGCTGGTATCCTCCATAGTTAAAATTCCAGATTTTGGGGTACATTGATACTTTTTTAATTTTCATCTGAAATCGTTCACAAAAAGAAAGTCAACTTATGTTTACGTCAATAAGATTGCCGACTTAATAATCACCTAATGAAATGAAATAAAGCGCAGCTTATAAAGACATGCATGTATTTTCCATTGTGGTTTTATGCCATTTCCAGGATGTGGATAGCGAACATAACAAGCTTATCATTATCATGTTTTTCTAAATGTCTTTTTCCACATTTTTATTTTAGACTTATGTAACTTGTGGTTTTGTCTCCTTTACTTATATCCTTTGCATTCTGTCTCAAGAACTATCATCAATTCTTTGCCTTGTCAGTTTTTGCATTTGACTAGACTTATCTTTGGGATTGCGAAATCGCAGTGCTGGCTGAACGCTGAACGTGGTAGTTCACTGGGTTCATGTGCAATTTCATCTTTTATTGTTCTGTAATGTGTACTATTAATGTTTTTACATCATTTTTTGCATGTTATCCCTGGAGTATCGTTAATATCAATCCACTTGAGTACATAAGCTTAAGTTTTTTTTGGAGCTCAGGATGAAAACATTGTAAAATATGTTTAACGTGCTGTTGTTTGAAAAAATATGATTTTGTAACTGTAACATGAGTACTGAAGCAAAGGGATTCAATAAGGTAGTTTACATAAGCTCATTATGTACACATGCAGTGAAAAATGATCAATTAATATGATCGTTAGTTTTACAGTAATGGTTCCCAGAATTCGTTTTGTTCATAAACAAGAATCTGGAATGCAATTTTTACGGTTTAAATGTAGGTAGTCGGGCAGGTGTACATACTTCAGTTGCCTAATCTATAGAGCATACATAAATATAAGTATTACACCAGCCATTATTATTAAAAATATGTATATGTTATGTACTTGTGTACATTTTACACGTGTGGTACATACGAGTTTTGGAGTGCTAAAACAATTTATGTGTACATATCTTTTAAAAGGATTCGTTTAAATGTGCCTTTATAAATATGAAAGGTTATGACATGTTATGCACGTACAGTATGGATGTATGGATCATGGACGTGTGAATGTTGTGGAAGGGTTGTAGATGTTTAGATAGCAAGCTATAATCGGTTGGTTATACATACATGTACGTTTAGTGGAATAAGAAACAAGAAAGAAGTTGCTTGAGTTGCGCAATCGAGCTACTTGTTACACTTGCGAGCTATATGATACAGCTCTTTTAATATCATATTCCACAGTACATTAAATTTTTTACTGAAAATTATTTATGGGTTTGCACTGGAAATGCATTTTTCGTTTAGTACTCAAACTCAACCAAACATTTCCTCAGAAGCATAGATGTATTTAGAACTTTGTATGTAACTTGCGCTAAATTGTGTGTGATTCTTTGAAAAAAATGCTGCGCTGGCATAATACGTTTTACAAATAGTATGGTAAGATTTAATTTAAAATGATTTTGAATGGAAGGTAACGATATTAAAAAATACGAATGCAAGATCTTTTAATAGATATTACGACTTGTTGAAAATGTTTACTAAAAACGCTATAAAGAAATTAAAAACTCGGAGATTGTATTGTAATATCGACAGCGCAGATTCAGGGTGCATATGAATAATATGATGGTTTGTCGTTGTATCAAGGAGTGTGGATGAATGAGTTGATATCGAGATAGTATTTGTAAATCTCTTACCAAATATCGGAATTTCCCATTCCGTCCTGAATTCCGTGAATTCTTTCGTTTTTCCTCTTATTTTCACATTTGCTGTAAATTTACACAAGGAACTGAATTTTTAATGACGGTATACAACCGACATGATCACGAAGCAAAATGCCAAACAGCTACACCTCCACCACCTTCTCCTCTACTTTGACAGCAGGCTTCATGCCAAGTTGCTTTGCAGTCAAACAGATTTCAATGGAAATTTGTCACACAATTGCACTCAGCAAAAAAGACAATTATACCATTTTCGTGTTTTGTACTCTTTTTTCCAAGTCGCTTTTTAGTGCATCTTTAGAAAACCCATTTTCGTAATTATATATTTTTTTGTACTGTGTTTCTTTAAAATTGACTAATTAGTTTAAATTTTCACGTTTTAGCGATCAAGAACATTTTGTATACTTTTTCAACTCAATGAACACATGAGTATGTAAAACTGGTCTTGCATAATTCAGAGTAATTGCTAATTAGCGTCATAAAAATTAAAACTGGTTACTCATCAGAATAATGACACCCACCTACTCACCAAAGAGTCCACTCACATAAAACAATGCACAATGGCTAAAGTGAAAGCGTTCAGCCGCATTCAACTTGCCAAAACTCCATTGTTTCATTCACACGTATATTTTCTGTTTTATACTTTGATGACCATGATCACACTTATTTTATCATCTCTATCTACGTGTGTACCTGACTGAATTGACTGAATGGCTCACAAAAGCAAGAGAACAAGACACACTGACTTGACTGAGATGCTGTTCTTTCTGTGAAAAAATGTGTTTGAAGCAACAGTAAAGACAGCACAAAAATCCGATTTTTATCCTCGTTTTTTTACCAGCAGCTCTTCTCAAATGAAAGAAGATAATAATATCATTATTTTTTCAAAAAAAAATTATCAATGTATTTTCTGGTCACGACTTCCAAGGCTATGTGTGCTTTATGTGTGTATATGTGTGTTACTTTTCAGCTCTCTTTCTGTTGCTGGTGATGTGATGTGTGTTAGCTGACTTGACTAAAATAATCACAATGTTACTTCCTCTCTGTCTCCCTCACTGGTTGACTTGACTTTGCCTTTTATGCTTACACAGTAGAAAGAGAGTGGAAAATGGGATTTATTTACATTTCCAGAGCGTTATTTAAACAGTTGACTTTTTATACTTTGGTTCGCTGCTTTTTCCTTGGCAAAAAAATAATACGAAAGAGGAGAATGATACTTACTCACAATCAGCTCGCTAGACTACTAGAAGAAGAGCCGTGCATGCTCAAAAACTTTACTTGACTTGATGACGACGATGATAATGATAATATGTTACTGTTCCTCAACTACCACCACCACCAATGCCACTACTACTGCTGCTCTGCTGCTCCTGATGCTTTTTTGTATACACTTTTCGAACTGCTCATCATCATCAACAACACTGCCATTGCCACTTCCACCACCACCACCGTCCTCATCCTCATCATCACTTTACGACGATCATCCTTCCTCTCCACCAACTTTCCTTTTTCCCTTGTTCTTCATCGCATAACAAACTCACACACACACACAATATTAATAGACTATACCCTATACTCTATAATGTTAAATATTATCACACGTATACATATATTTTTCTCTCTTTCTTTCTTTCTCGCACTTCAGCTCATTTTCCTCTCAACTGGGCCTTTTTCTTTGCATTTTTTTTTTCAAGGAGGAGGTAGATAGATAGACCATGCACACCAGCTTACATGCATCATCATCGTCGTCACTTCATGCCTTGTATGAATGAATGAAAACTGTGAACCATCTATAATGATATATTATGTGTGCCTGTAAAAGCCACTATGAAAAGTTTACTTACACAAGAAGCAAAGTGAAAAATGTACACAAAAGATAAAATAACTTTGCTTACTTTGCAACACTATAAAAACTCTATATATATTTTTGCGTACCAATAGTTTTCATTTTCAAGCATTTAATAATATGCCTCTCTCTCTCTTCTTGTAGAATGTTTCTATATTTTACGCTTACCTTTAACTTTAACATGTGGATTGGATACCCAGTATTAATAAAAAAAGAAGTGTGAAAGAAGAAGCACAGGAGAGAGGAAAGTAGAGAGTTTAGCAAAGCGACTAGACCACCACCGCACACACATCAACCTTATACCCATCATCGTCATCATCATCATCATCAACAAGAACCTCGAGTCGTCGTGTGCTCTTCGTCAGAAACAGAGCTCTGCTTGCTATCACACAGGATACACGATACTATTATTATATAAGGATCATATGGAGTTTTCCTCCGTTTTTCTCTCTCGTACTTCCGCTGTTGTTGCATTTGCTTTGGCTTTGCTTTTAGTTTTTGTGAACAAAACGTATCAAGTAAAGTAAGCATGATGGTGAGAGTGAGAGAGAGAGAAGAACACAAAATCGAATTGATAGATTGACTTGTTCTCTCCGTGCAAAAATTCCATCTCCGCTTGCTCAAAGGACTCTCGTGGTGTATTATCATCATCATCGCCCCCACCACCACCGTCGTCGTAATATTCAGAGAAGAAAAAAAATTCAGTTTATACACAACAACAGAAGCAGCAGTATAAATGCTATGTAGTTATTATGGACTACGGAGTAGTCAGTCTAGTCAGGAGTCTCGTTTAGTTCTCTCTCTCTCCATTCTTTTCTTTCTCCATATTTTCTTCTTTTTTCCCTCCTACTTCTCAATAATATCATCAAGAACACACAGTTAGTAGTCATCTTCATCATCATCCTCACATCAGTTTTGTAGAGAGCAGATAGCTTAGCTAGGAAAATGTACATGAACTTTTCTACTTTGCTTACTCAACATTTACCAGTGGCGTTGTTCACACAGACTAAAAGTGTGAGAAACAAAAATAGAGAGAGTGAGAGAGAAAAGTAGAGGGAAAGTGGGAAAATAGCTGGGTGCAAAATGTTAAGCATAAACCATATTAAGAAAACAAGCGAAAAAGAAGAAAAAAGTATTGAAATTTTTTATTTTTTAACGAACTCCAATAAAATGCGCAATTGGTTAATGAAAAGCGTATTTTTTTACATAAAATTACATCCTTTTGCTCATTTTACCAGCAAACTGCTTATGCATAAAAAATTCTTGGTATTTTCAAAATGTCAAATCGTTCAGACAGACGTCCATACAATGGCACATCGGAAACTCAATTCCTCCGACTTCCGTTCACACCACAATAATAGGTAGGTAAAGGACTACCTCACTCATACAACTTCTCTCACCAGCATTCGGAACACACGCTTACCAGCAACAACTCCAATCCAACTCCACACACAACACACCATTATTTCCCAGTTTAATATCTCGTGTGTACCTACGCCGACCTCCGCCACCACCTCTCTCTCTCTCTTTCTCGCTTCCTTCTTTCTTTCTTTTTTCTGTATTTAGCTCTAAGCTAACCATATAGACATATTAAGTAGCAAGTCGACTCCAAAGCACAAGAGTGTAGTTAGTGCTTCGAGAGAGAGAAACAGCATTTTCTATCTTTATTCACTTTTATCATCAAAGCATACATGTATCATGTACATTCAAACATAGCTTTATATACTATAGCAGAGCTCAAAACAGATATATAGACACCTCTTTTTCTATCGTCTTTCCTCCTACCATGCATACCAAACCGTTGCTTCTAATGCTGCTACTTCTACTACCCATGCTGCTGCTGGAGGGAGAGGTATTAGTTTTACTTTACTTGAAAGGGAGAGAGAGCCGATCTCACCGACGAACTCCATTTTTTTCCTTTCGTCGAAAACCGAGAACATTTTGTTGAGTAAATGGATTGTATACAAAGCAGTATCAGCACCAGTAGCAAAGAGATAAAAAGAGTAAACTCTCCATATAACAAATTATATATTTTTTAAATTGCATAGTCGACTCATTCATGGAAGCTTTACAAACTAACCAATAAAATTAGAAATATTCTTCTTATTACGGTATTAAACAATGTAACGAAGTACATCTTCAAAATAAATGCTGTATTTGTATTTGCTGTAAGTTATAATTTGCATTCGTGATTGTACGTTAAACAAAGATGTAAGCTGTTCGGCAGACCGTAAAATGAAGGTTGCACTGTAAAAACAATATAAGATACGTGGATGGCTCCTTGCACTCGCATTGGCATACTTTTTTTGGAGTCTTTTATGATGACATATCAGATATAACCCAAAAATGTAAGTCAGTATATTGTATTCATATCTATTCTATGAATGACACAATAAACATATCTCGTCTAAAATATCATATCGTATGTGCCATTGTACTGACATGACTGTAAGCAAAAATACCACACAGGGAGTGAAAATCCTCTAAAACCAACAAGTTTTCCAGTAAAAAAAATCCTTTGATGGTTTTTTTCACGTAGACACGAGCATGCAGTCATATAACATGCATTACAACAATATTATAATGAACTTTCTCCACAATAAAGCATTAGATGATTTCAAGCCTTTTTTCAGATTTTGATTAGGCAAGCGAAAAAAATAAGTAAAGAGAAATGACTGGCAGAGAAAGAGCAGTAAAAAAGCTTTGTACATAAATGCATATGCATGTATGCAAAGTAGATGGATAAGTTAAATGATGATGATGATGACGAGGACGACGATGGTGTATTTGTGGTGTGGGGACTTTTTTCGAGAGAAAGCTAAGCTCTTTCCTTTCTTTTAAAGAGAAAAATGCTATCAGCATCATTCCAAGTTGGTGGACTAAAATAAGCAGGGAACTGAGCAAGATATTACATGAAAAAAAGAAAATGTGCTGCTGGTGGTTGGCTTTAAGCTTCTCTCTTAAAAAAAGGGAAGCTCTTTCCGAGAGAAAAGAATCGACAACAACAAGTGCGATGATATTATTATTAGTTTTCTTCTTCTTTTATTTCACTGTGTGTAGAATCTTCTTTTTTAGACGTTTAAAGTGTGATGGAATGATGCTGGTTGGTTTTGTTGTTGGTGAGATATAGGTGTGTAGTGTGTAGGTATACTGTGAAGTAAAAGTGGAGAGATAGAAGAGCACGAAAGACAATGGAAGACAGGCGGTACTGTGCTGATTCTGCTATAAAGTACCACTAGCAAACCAACAACCACCACCACAAAAACCAACCCAGTCTCACAGGTACTCTGCTTGGTCGGAAAAACGGAAAGGTTGTCGGATCGTCTATGGAGTATTTTTGGAGATGAATGAAGTGGAGACAAAGAAAGTAGAGAGAGTGAGATATGATGATGATGAGAGAGAGTGGAAGATGAAATTCTGGAGAAAAGTTGTACAGGGCAAAGATATGATATTAAAGTATGTAAGGAATGTTGTACTTCAGGGAAAAACAGATGCAGGTAGCTGGATGGATAGATATGAAAAAATACTGGAATTTGGTGATGTTATGGTTTTTCAGATAAAAACCAAACAGCTCTTCGTATGCATGCATGATCAAGTATATCAGTCTGTCTTTTGAAAATATAAATGAATGCTGATGCTGAAAAAGTCATAAAAGATTCTCGCTATTTTGATACATCCTTTTGTTATTTTTTTATTTAATAATAAGCACAGGTACTTTATGCACTTAAAAAAATAAGCGAAAATATGAGTGTATTCTTGGTGGGAGTTAACGTACAAAACCGGATAATTTGGAGAAAAAAAGAGTTTTGGGATTTTTACCTATTATTCATCCTCTTCTAAATACAGTTCTTCTTGAGAATTTCCATGAGACTTGCTTTCCTTACTTTTTATACTTTTGCTTAAGGTCCCACTTATAACTCGGCTTTCATTTCGTTTTAGCTGTCCCCCTTGATGTTTAGATGTTTTCTCTAAGCTTTTGCTTGAGTCATGTTGCGAGTATTTTCCATAATTGTAGTCCTCTTCATAACCACCATCATCATCATCATCGTAATCCTCATCACCTTCGTCATTATCCCTATTATATGTTTCCCTTTGCGAAAATTTCTTATCAATATTATCTCTCATGGTTTGTTCTCTACTTGCTTTCTCCTGTAAAATCCTACTATTCTCTTGACTTTTCTTCAGTCTGTCTTCTATCCTTGCTTTTGTCTTTTTCACGTGATCATCAGCAACTTCTAATTCTCTTGAGTACATGTCAGTCAATTGCTCGCCAAATTCCAACATTTGCTTCCCATTCTTCTTCTTATCAAGTTCGTCCAAAAGCTCATTTTCATAAGGCTCGAAATTACTGAATGGGTACGAGTTTCCAAGTCCATAAACCTTCTGCAGCTTTTTAAACAATGGCTCTTTAGCATACTTCGTGTTGGCTGTTCCTTTCTCATCTCCTTTTTCTTGAAACATTTCCTGATAAGGTTTCATTTTTTCACGTTTCTCTTTTTCGTTATCTGAATCCTCATCTTTACTCTTTCCTCTTTTATCTTTATGTTTATCTTGATCTCGATCTTTGCTTTTCTCCCTATCTTTACCCTTCTCTCTATATTCATCTTTCTCTCTATACTTATCTTTCTCCCTCTCACTATCCTTCCGTCTGTCTTTATCCTTTTCTCCATCTTTGCCTTTCTCTTTGTCTTTACCCTTGTCCTTCTCATTGTCACTTTTTGCTGACTTCATATCCTGTCTTTCAAACAGCTCGTCAACCTGACCACGTCTTTGTCGTTTTTCGTATTTCTCAATTATACGCGCCTTGTCATAATTAAACGTGTCAATATAGTTTATTTCCTCTTGTTCCCTTTTCTTCTCGAGTATCCTATCATTTTCCATATCTTGCAATTTTGACTGACGAATCCTTTCATTAAGTCGGGCAACTTCTTTTGCAGTTTTCGCTTTTATTCTTTCAACAGCCATATCCACAGTGGAAAAGGGTGTACTGTGACTTTCAACTAAAATTATTTAAAATGAAATCAATATGAATTCCACCCATTCAATAAAACATGAAATGCCTATGTAAACAAGCTATGTAATTTATCATTACTATGCAAAGCTTGATTCAGTTTCTCATCTTCCGCCTCATCTTTTTTCTTTTGCTTTTCAAAATCATCCAGCCATGATGGCCTTTTTGTCTCCGTTTGTTCTTTCTTCTTCTTCTTCGATTTTCTGTCGTCTTCATCATCATCCCTGTCGCGGCCATTGTCATCCTCGTTCACATCCCCTTCTTCACCACCCACCATCCCAGAATCATCTTCCTCAGGAGGACGATTTTGATTGTTCAAAATCCTCAAAATTTTCTCGTCTGCTGCATCCTCCTTTCGCTTTTGAAGCAGTCTTAACTTTGCCCTGTAAATCTTCCCATCCAATTTATTTTCATCATGAATAGCCTGAGAAGATGGCACCCACAAATCACCAGAATCATGCAAAACTTTGAAAAACTTATTTCCATTAAATTCATATGGCTCCACAGGTGTAATTTCTTCTCCCTCGTTTACATCCTGAGTTACAAAACTTGTGTCATAAGTTGATAATCTACTCAGCATTTGATTAACCCGGAATACAGGGTGGTTATGAAGATATTCCATTTCTGGAGGAATTTCCTTGTCAATCCCTTCAATTATCAATCTTTTCATTCGATTCTGCTCATGTTTCTCCCGATTTCTGGTGGCTTTCCTCAGAGCTCGTCTTTCCTCCTCGAGTAGTTTCGAGTAAAAGTCATCCATGTAATGCCTGTCATTCAAACGGACTTTTGTGGACTGCATAAGATATTCCAACCGTACCACAACACGGTTCGGGAATTCACAGTTGTATTCAACAATTTGGGCTTCCATATTGCCATCTTCCTTTTTCAGAGGCACCCTAAACCCAGTTTTCCTTCTTCCTTGAAAATTTCCCTTTCGAGGTCTTTCGCATGGCATTTGATTGGGCAAAGTGGACAGACCTTCTGGACACTTTGGGAGCCTGGGTGGTTTGTCATCCTCTTTTCTTTTGTTCGATGTTGCTCCACCTGCAAAGGCCACTGAAGGGCTTCGTGATGTGGGGAGGGTTGACTTTCGATTCGCTCCAGGTGCCACTGACATTTTCGGTTCCATTTTGGGTTTAAAAAAAGTTGAGTTGATAAAGTTGGTAATAAATTGTCAATTTAAAATTATTTGAGAATGTGAGAAGTTTACAAAAACCAAAATATGATATGTATGGTGTACGGTATGATACTTATTATTTTTGAAATTGAAATGAGATTTTTAAGGAGAAAAATTAGGTAACAACTTTTTGGGGGGTAAGCTAAATTAAATATTTTAATGCTTTAAATATTAATTTCAAATTCTAACGTAAACACGGAGACAATTGGAAAACACTATGCTATGCATGCAAGTAAAGTTCATCGATTTTTGCATTTCTTTGTTCGTTTTAATTCAGTTTTAATGATAGCTTCAGTTTCATCATTGTAAAAAATGGTTTCAGCGAAATGCATAATGCGTATGTCCTACGCATTTACGCACCGAACTTTCATTAATGATTTCGTTTCTTCACTAAAAAACACAGCCTTGCCCGCATCCTGGAATGATGGCAATACTTCCTGTACCAAAACTGTGTACGTGTACACGCAGTTGCGTTGTGCTCGCATTGCTTTGTGCAGTGTTTTATCAGCTGGACAGTCTGCTGGAAAAACATACTGCAATTGCTGGAGGCTGAAAAAGCCATGCTTTTATTGTAATGTAAACAAACGTGACCAGTGGTCTAAATAACAATGAGTTTAATTTACTCTGGAACTTATAGGTTACCTGTGCACATTGCACATAAAAATGTGCATTGTTTGCACAAGTAGAATAAAAAGAGCCGATAGTGCCATAATAAAAATAATTACATGCATTTTATCTGAAAATAATCATGTCAACAGTTATAGCCCGAGCTCTAACCATGATTGCAGTAGTATTCCAGTCATATTTTAACTGGGAACCTAATAGTGACAAAGTAGGTTCTGTAGGACCTTCTGATAATAATAAAGATGCGGTTTATCATATTGCTGGATTGGTTCTTGCTCGGGGAGGGAGCAAAGGGATACCAAAGAAAAATTTGGCAGAGGTTAATGGACGACCTTTGGTGGCTAGAGCTTTAGACGCAATGATTGAAAGTGGAGGTAGACTCCATTTTATGACATGTTTAATGGTGTGTTTACCAATTTGGACACATTCACCTTGCTAATAAAGTATATATTTTTTGGAATTATAGTTTTCACAACAATTTGGGTATCAACGGACGATCCCGACATAACTTCATGGGTGAGAAGTCGGTATTCGAAAGAGATTGTTTTCATTCATAAACGTGCAGCATATACTGCAACTGATTCATCAAGTTCCATGAGCGCAGTTCTGGAATTTCTTAGTTTGCACCCAGGTTAATATCCTAATTTATAATTTACTGCGTGTAGCATAAAAGATTTAATTTCATGTGAACGGATAATCATTTTTTTCCAGAGATTGATGCAATTGGCCTTGTCCAGGCGACTTCCCCATTTGTACAACCTGAGTATTTAATGGAAGCTGCTTACAAGCTCATTCATAGCAAAAGTTCTTATTACGAGTCAGTATTCTCTGTTACCCGAACACATCATTTAAGATGGTCGGTGGAGTCGAGTAGTTCCAAAATAGAACCAGTGCCAACGACAAAAGCTTTAAATTTTAAACCTTCGCAAAGGCCACGACGACAGGATTGGGTCGGGGAAATGGTTGAGAACGGAATGTTTTATTTTACAATGCGTCATGTTATCATGAATTACCAAGTTTTTCAGGCAGAGAGGTGAGTTTACATTTTACTTTTAATCACACTTTCTGTTTTTCTCTTCTTACTCAATAGCTAGTGCGTGCTTTACTATTCACAGTGTACTTCGGACAGCTTACTTTTACACAATCTTGTAGAATATATTAACATGCGTTTAACTTACACAATTTTTCTTGTGTCGCAGATCATCCTACGTTGAAATTCCAAAACACCTCAGTTTAGAGATTGATACACTCGAAGATTTGGAAATCGCAAACTGCCTTGCTGTTAAAATTGACAAAACTGCAAACTTGAAATCAAAACACCATAATACTCCATATGACCGTCCCTCTAAACAGGAAACTGCAACAGAAATGCGCAATGCTGCAGCTAAAAATACTTTACTTAATGAACTGTGATTTTAATTTTAATATGTTATACATAAATTTTTAAACGTTACACCATCATAATTAGTGTAATTTGAATTTTTACTAATGTTTTTTAAACTGGTGCCAAACATGACTACATTGACATATTATGTGACATAACCAAATATTTAGAGTTAGATCCAATTCTACGTTGCCATCATTCATGTTTTAAAATGGACATACAAGAGTATTACCGTGAAACATAATTAATTTTTAAACATTTTGAATGAACCAAATAAAAATTCATGACTTACGATATCAAAACCCTTTTATGGTGATGCGTTTGAAACGTATTCCTATTTCTCACTCATTGTCCAGTATCTCAGTAACTCCGGGTGTCATATCAAAAAAGTATATTTTCCAGTAGTTGATTAAAATTAACCCAAAATTAAGCATTAGTATGCAGGTATACTAAATGAACATATTTTTTTTTTCAAAATAAAAAACTAAATAAAAAACTTTAACCGCCGCCACCACTCTTTAAATCACTAAAGATCAAGATAAGAAGTTCTAAATCGTAGCATCATCATGGCCATGGCTGTTGACGATTTATTGTGCGGAAGACATCGACGGTACTTTGGTTAGTTAACTGAGCTAACATGTTTCATAAAATACTACTGTATCAATTTGTTATATTTTTCAGCAAATGATCACTTAAGATGAATTTCTGCAGGTTATATGAGAGATATAACGCACAAAATTGATACACCTGAAAGTGCCAAGTCATTTCGCTCCGTCATTTCTCCAGTGAACCGTAAAGTAGAATGGAAATACGAACCTGTAAAATCCTTCAAACCGGATCCTCCAGGCCAGGTCCGCTTTGCCGACAAAATAATGCACCGTGCCATCAGCACTCAAATCCCTGGTCTGCTCCCAGCCCTTAAGAATTCTCCACAATTTGATGAATTTGAAGAAAATCTGATTTACCTTCGGTCCCCCGAATTTGAACAACATAAAGCACGCTCCTTACACTACTTTTGGCTACCTCCAAAGGAAAGAACGGAACTTTGTGGAATTTTCCAAAGTCATGTGAAGCCCTCGGATAAACGAAAAGCTAATAAGCGAACGATTCCAGGAGCGCACAAAAATCAACTTACTGGATTAGCTGCAGAAGCTGCAGCTATAGAACAGCAAGAATATCTTGAAAACATTGCCAATGATTCCACACTCTTTAGTAATAAGGTTCGCATTCAGAAACGTCGGGTATCAGACGTTCCAAGTCGTATTTTTCGTCAGAATCGCAAGTTCCAAACGTCATACTGGGACCCCACCTTCAGTAAACATTTAACTGATCCCTTTAAACGTACAAGGGGAAGATTGCCTGCATGTGAGGCAATATGTCACGAACATTTTGGAATACAACCGGAAGTAAAGGAGATTCTTGCTTGTGTGGACGAGTACAAGAGGCGGTATGACGAAACCCGTGACCTTTCCGGTTCACATATTGAGTTGCAAGAGAGAAGAGATCAGTTACGACGTCTCACCTTGTTTGGAACTCTTGAAGATGAGGAAAAAAGGAGAGGAATTAAGCATATCAAGGAACTCCAGGAATACGACAGGGAAAGTGATTCACTTTGGACTAAACAAGCCAAACTCATAATTTCCGCTGCGGAGTACATCAACAAAATTAAAAAGGGTAGACGTTTCCCCACTCCTCCCAGAGAACTTAGACCTAAAAGAAAAGTGAGGAGAAGCGATCCTGAACAAAGTGAAGCAGAAGCTTCCAGTGACTCTCAACCTTCCACAATAAATGTTGAGGAATACATACAAAAGCAAAAGGAGCAATCTGGCACTGGTCATCATAAACATCATAAACACAAGTCCAGGAAGAAACAGCACTTTCATCATACTTACAATACGGAGGAATTTTACATGGAAATGTACCTTCATTTTCTAAATCCTGATGAGGATGTTACCCTGAAAGCTCCTCCAAAACAGATGACGGATGTGAAGGAGCTGAGAAAAAGAATGAATTTGGATGAGGACCATGAAAAGGATAAAAAGTTGATGGATATGTTGAATGAAACAAGCGTGGAAGAGTTGCATCTTCATGGAGGTCAAAGAAAGTCGCATGACCAATCTCACAGTCATTCACTGACACAAGAGGAAATTGATAATGAAAAGCGTATTCTGGAACATCACATGCAGAAATTGAACAATCCAAGATTAACTCATATTTTGACAAGGATGATGAGTCAAATGAGTTTGAAATCGTCTAGCTTGACAATGACAAGTAGTGAATCAAAGAAATCTCCAACATTGCAAGATGAGGAAGAGGCTACCACTGAGGTATCACCTCAAGATTATTGGGGAACAAGACCTCCAACAGAAACTGAAACTGGAGCCTGGACCATACCAACACCTTCCACAGCGGAACAGAAGACTGAGCAACCAACACAAGCTGATGTTGACGATGAGGATCTTGATAAGATGGGTGACATTCCGGAGCATGAATTGAAGTTGATTATGAGTGAGATTGCAGTTTCGTCAAAGGGAAGTGGTTCTACTGACAATTTGAGTTCTGGTTCTAGCGGAGAAGAGGAGGAGGAAGAAGGGGAAGGCGAACATGATGGGGATGATGATGCATTAAAATTGTTCAAAAAGGCAAGAAAGAAGAAGGACTCTCTGGCAGAGTTTATGGATTTGACAACAGAGTTCAGGGCAAGAATTTGCTATAATGAAGATGGAAGACAGCCAAGTCAAATGAATCCATTTGCGGAGGCTGTATGCGTACTTTATCCAACTGGTTCAGAGAAACCCAAAGCTGGAAAGAGTAAAATGGGAACGAAAGTGCCAAATAGCTTGGCATCGCTAAAAACTCAACTTTAGAACGGATTGCCATTAAATACACAATATGTAACATTTTAATGATAAACTAAAGGAAATACAAATAAAAGTAACAGCTCAGTATTATAAATAGAAAAGAAAAAAATACTCTGCATTAATTTTTTTAGTGATTTAAAATGACTGACAGTGTAAAAATTATGTTATAAAAGTTAATTGTCGAGTCGATTATTTTTTTCCTTCTATAAAACCAGTTGCGGGAGAGGTCCAACAGCAGCATTGTTATTTGCGATTGGATTGTTGTTTTCGTTGTTTAGCATAGCGTCTCCGGCTTCGGCCAGCTCCGGATTTCCCAAGGCATCATTGTTGTTCACCAGGTTGTTATTGTTTTCATCGACAGCATCAATTCTTTCATGAATTACTGCCGACTCTGGCTCTGGCAGCTCATCAAACAAGGCTTTCCTAATGAAGTTCAAAAATGTCACGACTAATTAGTACATACTGACATTATAAAAGCTAAATACTTTAAATGTATTTATCAATGCAAAACATAATTACAGCATGCTTGGAGTTCTCAAAATTCGAAAGCCCCGCTGTTGTTTCGGAAAGACATCTTCCAGAAAATAATACGTGTGTCCAGCTACAATTGCAACTATCTCAGCAGTCAATGGACTTCCGGTAGCTAGTGATAAGCCGATGAGAACATAAGGTACTTGATCCGCTTGTAAAGTGAACAATCCAAAAATGATAACCCGTGTATGTGGGTTGCGCCGGCACCACAAGTAAAGGATGGCATGCGTCAGTGTGTGTCCCAAGAAGACTTGATTTGTACAGATTACTGTAATCACAAGGATAAGAGATACGAGGAAAATGTACATGAAACAGAAGTCAGAGGCCCGGCCGTGAAAAGTTTGTTCTTCAAGAATTCTGGAGTAGCGATAAGAAAAGAGGAGATTGAAAAAGGTTCCAAAAGTAAATGGACCAGCGTAGAGGAAGGCTGTTATTGCTCGCCAGAACTAAAAACGAAAAAAATATCGTGCATCTTGGCGGAATAGTAAAGATTAGCTTACTTTATTTATTAAGATTACCTGACATCTTTCATAGATCAGAATCGGGTTGAAATAAATATGGTAGTGAGAAACAAACTCAAAGTTCTGAAAGAAAATTAGTCATAAATTAGTATACTCAACAGAGAAATTAGATAAGATAAATGATAAGCTCAGTTCAAATTTCGAAATTGTACCGCGGCTAATGTTACAAGTAGACATGCGGTGGTATAAATCCGTGTGACCACTGGAATGTCTAGGTAAAGCTGAAGGAACCTTAGATCTCCAGCCATTTTTTAAATCAAGTTTTGAAATAGTAAAAAAGACAAAATGGATTTTGCACAAAAACAAAGTGTCTGGAACTAATCTAACTTGGATAATTTTTTCGATTGTAGTTGTGGGGTGGTGGTGGTTGCCCGATTAGGTTGGAATGATATTCAACAGGGATCAACACCGTTTTAGTATCCATGACTTTTGAGGCACACCTTGACAATACTCTTCTTTAACTTATCTCCTCCATTTTTTTCAGTAGCCTCTTGGGTCCATAAATATGATAGAATAGGCGACAGAGGAGATTTGAGGTGGATGTGGGGGTTTTACCAAATGGGGACCTCATCACTAACCCTGAATTCTGGTGCTAGATGATAACCCATGACGCCAGACAGGGTTACTATGTTTACTTAGAGATTCATGTAAGAGGGGATGCTACAAGTTTTAACTGTATAAAATATCAATTTTGTTTTTATTTTTATTTTATCGATAAGCTAATTAAATTTTAGACCATTAAATTATATTATAAAGTCCACACCTTCTCACTTCTTATAGTTATGCAGAATGAATCAAGACCATAGAATAATACATACCATAAATATATTGTGACCATCGCCTACCTCGATTAACTGGACTGCCAAGAAAAGTACAGAAATATCCTATCCTCCTCACCATTTTCATCTTTAACATATTCAAGTCTCCTATTTTCATAAAATATGGCCCAAAAAAGTTCCTCCGAATTTTTCGACCGGATCAATGATAAAGGCAGAGAAGATTTTGAGGAGAGATGGAGGCAAACAGCAACCTCCAATGCCGGCTTAGCAGACTTTGATCGTATGAAAACTTTAGGAACGGGGTCTTTCGGTCGGGTCATGTTGGTACAACACAAAGCTTCCAAAGACTACTTCGCCATGAAAATCTTGGACAAGCAGAAAATCGTCAAGTTAAAGCAAGTCGAGCACACTCTCAATGAAAAGAAAATTTTACATTCGATAAGCTACCCTTTTGTGGTTGGTCTCAAGTTTCACTTCAAAGACACCACAAATCTGTACATGCTCATGGAGTATGTGGCTGGAGGAGAAATGTTTTCACATCTGAGGAGACTCGGAAGGTTCAGTGAGCCCCACTCGAGGTTCTACGCGGCTCAAATATTACTCACGTTGGAGTACCTCCACAGTTTAGATCTGATTTACCGAGATTTAAAACCAGAAAATTTGCTGATTGACTTGAAAGGGTATATCAAAGTGACAGACTTTGGGTTTGCCAAGCGGGTTAAAGGACGGACGTGGACGCTGTGCGGTACACCTGAATATCTTGCACCAGGTACACAAGAAGCCTATAAATTGTGTGCTAATTATTTTAATTGAATCTTTATGAACATGCCAGTTAGTCATTTTTGTTTTTAATTTTTCTAGAGATCATTTTATCGAAGGGCTACAATAAAGCAGTGGACTGGTGGGCTTTAGGTGTTCTCATTTTTGAAATGGCTGCCGGATACCCACCCTTTTTTGCCGATCAACCTCTTCAAATTTACGAGAAGATTGTATCAGGGAAAATTAGATTTCCCAGTCATTTTTCCAACGATATTAAGGAACTTCTCAAAAACATGCTTCAGGTGGACGTTAGCAAGCGATATGGTAATATGAAAAATGGAGTAGGGGACATCAAGCATTCAAAATGGTTCGGAAATTTGGACTGGATATCAATATATCAGAAGAAGGTGGACTGTCCGTTTGTACCCAAGTCCAAGGGGGCAGGCGATACAAGTAATTTTGATGACTATGAAGAGGAAGTGATTAGAGTAGCATCGACGGAACGGTGTGCCAAAGAATTTGCCGACTTTTAAAACATGTTTGTACTTTTTATTTGTGCTTAATATGGTCCAGTAAACGCAATCAAATTTTCAAGTTAAGTAAGGAGGATATTATGACAATTCGGATGGTAATCCAGAATAAAAATGCATGCAGTTTCTGTATAGGAAAGCGCCATAAGTTTTACTTTATTGATTATTTATTCATCTAAAATTACGCAGCAGCAGATTGGGATTGTAGAATTGCTGGCTGTAAACTTGGCTTGCTTGATATAAATTTAACGGCATACCTGAAAGATTATAGTAGACCATAATATTACTTTCAATGTTTGAAAACACGAAAATCTCGTAACGTAATTTAGTTTTTTGACTTACGGCAAGCATGAACTCGACACCACATTTCAACAGTGGTCCGTATTTATTGCAATTTGCATCATTGGGGTCCATAAGATCGCTTCCTGTAGTTTTAAATATTATTGGAAGATAATATGATAAAAATTATTTATTGAATATGCTTCTTAAATCTATCAAGTTAAGTTACCTGCGAATTCTTGACATTTTGTAATTTCCATAAAGGCCTTTTCAATGTACTTATTTGGAAACATTTCCAAGATAGAAATGATACTTTGAAGAACGGTTACTCCACCTTGTTCATTTAAGGTTCCGGCTTTCATCAGCATGCACTTCATTATACACTTTTTTGAGAATATGGGGCAATGAGAGATTAGTAAGAGATTGTAATAAATTAGCTGAATATCAGTTAAAGATAAAAATCCGATATGATCATTTCAAATTATGATTTTTTAAATGAACTTACATTGTATTTTTCACTTCTCTCCTTTCCTGTGTTAAGGTTAAGAGCTTGAATACATGGTACAATGTTCTTCATTTGAGTCTCCATCAATCCAAGGACCATATCTTTGCATTCTTCATTGTCTGCGCGGACAATTCCCTGAAAACAAGAAATTGACATCCAATTTCATAAAAAAATAAGACTTAATTTATAATTTTCAAAATTTAAATTCAATAAATTTTCGTATTACGGAAAACTGCACAACTAAAAGAACTGACAAAGTCAGTGAAAAGTTCGTTAATTCCATTTTTAATCAAATAAAAATCGACAAAGTGTGACTATTTTTAACTGTGATGCATGCAGACCGAAAGTAAACTAACAACTAAGAATGCGTGAAAATTTAGCATCATTTTCTAGATACATTATTTATGCCACCAAAGAAAATATTGCAACTTACCTGTACCTACCACTTAAAATAATTAGAGCTAATAATATATCGGAAAATACAATACCGATTTAGATGATAGCCACAAAAATTGTTGGTTTAATTTTTCATTCAATGGAAACTTTTAACCACTACTTATATTGTTTTCGTGCGCCCACCGGAAGTAATATCCCAACATTTATCACAGTAGTTCGCTTTACTTTGAAAAGGCCAAAATCAAAATAAATATTTAGTGACCTCGCTTGTGCTCTTTAACACCAGTAATGATCAATGATCACCCTTCCGCCCTCGACAATACCAATGCGACTTTTTCTTAATTTACTTTTTTTTGCATGTCATCCATTTCATTTGAAACTTGATTTCAGAAGAAATCACAGTTCCATTTCCCATTTTGTATTGATGCTGAGATCAAGTTGGAGCTGTGAACTGAAAGTTACTGACACTAAATATTTTAAAGATGGTGCGACCTCTTGTAGTAATTGCCTTGCTAGGCATTCATCTATCTTTTCATGTAAGACAGTTACACATTTTTCTTATTTTTCATTTAAAATAAATGATAAAAGTGGTAAAGCATTTTGAAAAATGGATATGATTTTTTTCTTCTTAATGTTGTGTTTAGGAAGTTGAAGCAATGAACAAAGAATGCATGAAGGAAATGGGAAAGATGATGGAGAAACAAACCAAACTGATTGTACCTTGCGTTGAAAGTCTAGGACTGAACACCCCCGCAGAGAAAAAGGAGAAAGCTTTGGTATTTAATCGTTTCAACTTTACCTTCAATCATGAAGACTTAATTATTCTAGAATTTTTCTTACCTGTGCCTCCACTTTTGAGAGAAATTTTCCATGTTGAAAAAAAATTCACCAGGTTTAAAGAGCTTGTTACTTACTTTTTACAGTGCGTGATGAAATGTGTGATGATAAAGGGGGAAATGGTAAGTTGTTCTAAAATTGTAAACGTATTAAAATTTCTTGAAAGTATTTACATATCCCATTGTTTAAATAGTTGGCTCCAGACGGTGCAGTAGACATGGACCTTGCTCAAAAAATGCTCGAGAACCTTCCCGATGCACTTAAGGAGAAAGCTGGTGAAGTTATTGGAGAATGTGGTCATCATGCTGCAGCTCTAGAACCAAATGAGGCTTCATGTGAAAGCTACAGGGAGTTTGTGAGTTGCATGTTGGATGTCGCATTGAAGGTTAGAAAGAAATATTTGTTGAATTTTAAAAATATTCCAGTATAGAAATATTTACTTGGATATTTATCTTCAAAATAAAAACTGTTTTTAATTTTCAGATGTGCAATGATTAAAAATCTTGAAAGCTGAAGAAAAGGACAGTACAACTCGTTAAATACAAGATAATTTTGTCATTGACGGTCATAATATTATCACAATGATCATGTTTTTATGTTATTCTATAAATGTAAAACACCGAAGCAGATAATTATGAAAATAAATGTAGAGGAGAGGTGAAGTAAAAATGTTAACATCAGTACACTGAAATAAAATAATTATTTCATCGTACCAGCTTAATATAATCATATTATACCTACTACATCGGTCATACCTACAACTTCCCATATCCATATCCGTTTGATATCAAAGTATTCGTATTCTTGTTCATAAGTGCATTTATAAAATGATTTAATTTTATCTATTAACTATTTTACAATTTCCTAATTACGACATTAAAAATGCTGAAAATCCCCTGAAAAAAAATGAAAATAAATATTTTGATTCCAAGAGTGAATCATTCAACTGCTTGAATTTACATTAGTATGTTGATGTTCATATTAGGATTTCAGCCGTGCATAAAAACCTAAACCTGGAATTGTACGAGAACAAATTTCCGGCACAGTAAAAGTAACGATGCGATGCAGTGAAAAAATGCTGGCGTTAAAAATTAGTTTATAGCAATCAATTATGATAATCAATTGGTGATATTATTCTTGCGCCATCAATTACGATGGCACTTCCTAAATTGCAGGTTATCAAGTTCAACCAATAACTGAAATTACTGATGAAATCCCGATGATTTACGGGATAAATGGTTCATGGCTTTTCACTGAATTGACGTTTTAAATTCATATTATTTTACCTTAAACGGTGAATGTCACATCACGCATCACTCCAATCGAATTTTTATTGGAAAGTCGTCATTCACGCTTTGTCCATGATAGAGACAGGTAATACGAAAGAGTACGCATCATCAAAAAGATAAAAAATGAGTGGAAACCACATAACAATAGGGGTGGTCGTATTCATTGCCGTAGCTATCGTAAGTATTCAAAAAATTAAAGTGGAGTGATCTATCGTGTCTATATTCTTTGCAAGAGTTGTACTTTTTCTTGAAACAATGGCCACTTCATTAACGTATTTTTTTAAAAATATTCGAAGGGTACAAGTACAGCAGACAAAACATGCAAACAAGCTGTGTCAGAGTTACTTAAATATCAGATGACCTCCATCACAAAATGTACAAAAGAATTGGGTTTCAAAGGAAAGGAAAAGACGGAGAAAATGAACTGCATAATGAAATGTGTTCTTATTGCATCCGGGGGTGTAAGTTGAGATTTTTATTAAATAAACCGTCTAACCATTTTGTGTTTTTCTTAGATTCTTGGAATATTTATCGTTGTTCTAGATGAATGCTGATGGTACACTTGAAATTGAGAACGGTTTAAAGTTTATTTTGGAGAATATTCCATTGGAAGTTATCGACAAAGCATTGCTCGGATCAGCAAAATGCCAGCGATTTGCGGGTATGTTTAATACAATGGCGAATTTAATTCTTTTAAGCATAAGTATAAATAACACGAAGTTTCTGCTGATCAAGATGAAAAGCCGAATTCCAAATCATTTTTAATGATATTATATTTAAAATTTAAAATTACAGAACCTGGCATGATGGATCCCAATGAAGCCAACTGTAAAAGCTACGAACCTTTCATTAAGTGCTTGACTAACTTTATCATGACGGTATGGATTTAATTTCGTTCGTAGTTATTTTATTCATATTACTTTTACAAGGGCTTTTTTTAAAAATATCCATTTGTACCTTTACTATTTCACAGATCTGCGGCAAAGGCAAATAAAAACAGCTTTTTCCAAAAAATACAATTTATATCTTATGAAAATTGCAATAATATACATCGTTTGTATGAACAAGAAATATGAAAAGGGCTTAACGAGTTTAAAAAAAAAAAAAAAAAATGTATTTTTAATGCCGTTCATAATATCTTTTTATGTATCATAATTTCTTACACATAACAGATATAAATTCTTTTGGTAAATTAAGGTTTAGAAAAAAGTAAAGAGGACTCTCTTGAAATTGAGATTTTGGTCGCGAAATACATACTTTGCAATTTGCAATAGTAGCATCGGCACAACTGACATTCCAATCTGCCGTGTATATATGCTCCTCAGTTTTCGAAATACTTCGTATATTAAATAAAATCTCATGAAATCATACATTCATCTTTCTAATCGACATTTTTTTTATTTAACGATTTCTTATGCTCATACATTCGACCATTCTTTAACTTTATACATACAAGCTTTCTTACATTAAAATTAACTCCTTCTTAATTTATACACTTTTTAGCTTTAATTTAACAGAGGTTTATTTCATGTACATTGTACATGATGGGTTTTTCAAATAATGCATAACTTAAAGCTATTTTTCCTTAAATCCAGTTTGCATATTGTGTTTTAGTTCTATTTGTACATAAACTCACACAATCACTCATCAGATCAATAACACTCATTAAAGTGTTAATTTTACTTGCGTCATAGACAAAGTTGACACGATTTTTTAAAAATTGTACTTGGAGTTGATGGTGAGTATAGTATGCCTATAGGTAATTGTATTATGATGAAATTTATATACATTTCACAGGTGTTTACAATTATAAAATATTAACCACAGATATTATGTACAGAGTTTTTTAAATTTTTTGATTTCAAAATTGAAAGATATTTTTATATACCGATTCTACGGACAGACATATAAAAATTAGCAATTTTCTTTAATAACATTTATTCAGTTCCGACTATTTTCTATGTACAGGAAGTAAATTTACAAAATTGGTTTTTATAATTATGCGGGGTATATTGAGAAATCTACGTTTTATCTGCTTGTCATCATATTTAACCTTTTATTCATGCATACTTATTTTTCATATTTTTTCTTTGTTAATAACCGTAATCATAATTTAGTTGAATAGCTATGTACATATCTAACAGCCAGTCTAATACACGATGAATGCACATCTTGTACTCATCTGCCTGCTACTTAGTAATTACATCAACGCTATGGCATATTGCACATCCATCCACACACAAAAAAATGGACACCTGTAATCGATTTTTAAAAACATTTGGATTCAAAAATGTATTGCAACTGCGGTACGCGGCGGCGGTCATGTGTTGATGATCCAGTTTATTTGCAAATATATTTTTGACTCCAGTTTATAAACACACCGTACCGTTTTGGTGTGCTTTATTATAAAACTTAAAATTACCCACATCTTTATTCCTTATCTACATTAACAATACCTACACAACAATACGACAAGGTAATTTAACGTGATTAGAGGGTACGGAACAGTCACCGATGCCGAAATGAAGGGTTATACAAGTACATAAATAGTGTGTATACCTACACGTTATACAGTGTAATAACATACAATGAAATGTTTTATACTTTTTTATCTCAAAACATTATAATGACAGGTGGTGTCGGTCGGCGGTCGTTGAAAAAACCGAAACCATTTTCAACAATTTACTCCGTACTTTGATGTATTTTATTTAAACAACTCAATTAAAAGTACGGTTTATGTGATATAAGTATATTTTTAAAAAATCATGATAGTCTTTCGCTCGGCTTGAATGTACTTATATCACTATTCATTAAACCTTTAGTATACTTATTACGAGGAATTATATGACTATTAAAAGTATGGAATGGAGAATAGGGTTTTTAGGGAAAGGGTAATTGGAGCTTTGGTGGAGACACCTTCAAACACGCAACGAGTAAACGAGCTCTTTATTCATGTGTGCTCAAACCTATTTATATCCACCACCACCACACACTACGTCTAAACTCTGGATAATTATGTGGTACATAAACTTCAACTGTATTTGCACCATACATTTTTCAGCTTTTAAATTCATCTCAAATTTTTATGATTTTATGACTCACGTATCATAAAAGTGAGTACAAAAACATTACTGAGCTTTTTAACTTCAAACACTGACCATTAAAAAATGATCACAAAATATACAACGAACAATGATTAAGTATTTTATACTTTAACAACATACAAAAGTAGTAATAATACTTTTAGTTTATATTCTTAATGTAGAATTTATCTGGAAAATCATCACCAAAAAATCTGCTTAACATTTTAAAAAGTTTGCTTAAAATACAAAATACAACAGAATAAAAAAATCAACAAAAATATGTTGTTTTATGTTTTATATCTTATATGGCTTGTTAAATTTTTATCAAATCATAAACGGTAGTTCCATTAGAAATATTTTTTATTACTCAAAAAGTAGTTAAAAAACTATTTATGCTCTTATTTTAATGGAGTTGTATGTACAAGATTTATATGTATTACAATATTGTTTACGTCAGAGGTATTGGAAACATATTATTTCTTTCTTTTAAAAATTGCCACCTCTGACCTTACCATAATATTTTGTTTTATCTCATCAGTCAGAGGACAAGTAAATAAAGTATGAACTGTAAATATATTTTTTTCTAACTACAAAATACATATTTTTATTTTTTATAAATCACGAACCGCTTGTTGCTGTCCACAAATTTATTAATTTAATGATTTTGCAATGATTTTTTATTTAAAAGACGTCATACGAAAAGGTATTTTATTAAATATGTTTTTTCTTTGTTAATTTGAATAATGTTAGTATTAAAATTATGCATTATTTAGGTTACTTATTTCAGAAAATAGCCTCAGCTTGTACTCCAAGGGGGCGTGGAAAGCGAACTGGAGCCTATGCTTGAAGAAAAGATTGCGGAGTTGGAGATGATAGATGTTTGGGATTGAAGATTATGATGGCTAAGCATCATGTGTACGTGGACTCGACTGATAAGATAGAGGAAAGCGTAGATGAGGAAATACTCAAAATAGCGAAGTTGAGTGTGGCTAGAAGAACTTCGATTCCCTTTCTTCATTGCCGCAGGATGCTCTGTGATGAAAAAGAAAGGTGAGAAATAAAATGACTGTTTTCATGTTCCGAAGATAGGATTTAACAATAAGGTTAGTGTGCATACCGGATATGACATGAACAATGACAGACGCCGGGGCTGACATTGTTGGATTACACGTGTAATTTCCTGAGTGATGTGAACGGACTTTGAGAATGGTGAGTTGAGATCTCAAGAGCGTGTCTCTTTGTGTGACCACTCGAATGTCAGAAACGGGTGGCTCTCCATATATACCTTGCGGGTCTAACAATTTTGATCCATGGTACCAGAAAACCTATTAAGGAAAATACGAGTTAGTGTAATTGCAACCAGCCACTTATCTTTACACCAACTAATTTTATATTCTTACCTGAGCAATGTCATGGGGGCCGTGCTCAACCTCGCACGTCAGTCGTAGACTACTTCCACTTTGCACGTGGATGTCACTGCCACCCGTGATCCTGGCTCGGGATTCTATAAAAATTATAAATTGCATTGTTATACTTTGTCAACTCACTGACCCCCAACAATCCTTCAAAAATGGTTTAATATCTCACCGATGACAGTAAGATGAAAGGCCATACTAATTTTTGGTTCAGTGTTCACTTGACACTCGTAAACACCCGCGTCTCTTTCCTGAGGATATTTGATTTGTAACGTCCAGTTTTCTGATTTTTCTGGGTGGAGCACCACGAATCTCTGATCCGTTGTGTATGTATAAATCCCTGCTGTTAAAATGTGAAGGTCACGTTTACGAATCCAGGACACCTAAGAAATTTACATAACAAATTTTTAACTTTAGTTTTCTGCATATAAATGTTTATGCACGAATATATAATTCACTACACTTTTTACGTCTTATTCAACATATTCATCAACAATGTATACAGATTTTACCCTAATTACCTGTACTATGAACAATCATGCTCATTATCACAGCGTTTCCTTACAACTTAAAATGAAAACTTCCCTTTTCATTATATTATCCCTCCAATTCTCATTTACATCTGACTATCTTCATCATTACCACACCATTTTCGTACATCCTCTCTACTTTCAAAAAGTTTGATGGTATCATCATGTGTGGAAAATGAAAGTGAGTAAGAAAGTCAGGAGAAAAGAGGATGATGAGAGAGGAACATGATGAGATGATGGCATGTTAAAAAATAACTTTTATGCGAAATGGACTTTTCGCATACAACCAAACTCTTCCTTGCTACTTTTCTCTCTAGAATTTCAAAGCTGACTTATTTTCCTTATGAAAACATGCTTGTGTGATATATGCTTTCTCGATGTTCTTTGTGGTAGCCTTGAAAAGAATGAAGGCAAAATCGAAATAATAAAACTTTTTAACTTTTCGCTCAATCCCAATCTACTTTACTTCCACTTCTCTTTGCTTTCCCCATCTTTATCACCAAGAAATACAGAGAAGTTTGGAAAGTTATCAGCTCAAAAATAGAAATCAGTTTATGCACTACTGATAGTATAAAATGGAAAATAACGAAGGAAAAGACAAAGAAACTTTTTTAGAGCAACATACGACTTTCGTCTATTACTTGACTGTTATACTTTTGCTCGTATTTTGACTAATCCAAAAAGCAAAGTTTTGTTCTTTTTGCGTTTTGTTCTACTAGACTAACTAGCAAAGAACAAGAAAATAAGCAGTAAAGCTGTATACGGCTCTAGCAAAATGGAAAATTTATTTGCAAAAGTATACAATCATCAGTATCAGTCGTCGGTCGTCGTATAAATGGTTTTAACAGAGAAGAATAAGAGGAAAAGTAAATGGTTTTCTAATTGAATTTAAATTTTATAATAACAGGCATGATTTATGGCAAGTAATTTACACCGACTGTTTTCTCTCTCTTTTCACCACATTGCTCAGTAGAGTTTCTAAATACTCAAGACTTCAGCCAAGCTGGTGTGAGCAAAAGAACATCACAAAATCAACATACATTCATAAAATCCAGCAGATATGCATATTAAGTTTTCACATTTAAATAGTCTTCCTACTTACATATATAAGAAGTTTACTATGTGTACTTTTCCATAAAAACTCATCGAGCAAAATATTTATAGAGAGAAAGAATCAAAAGTTTTGTTCAGCAGACCAACATGCTTCAATTTTGTCTTCCCACTTTTTGACCAGCACCCCAACTACGAGTTTAAAAAGTGGCCTTCAAAATATATTATTAAAGTTATGTCTCATGTTATGCTCCTTGTGCCAAAATAAAGTGGCAATTGGCCATAGTAAAAAATGTTTTCAAACTTGTATACAACATGCTTTCCTAATTATTTTAATTAGTCGGGCCACGCCACGCAAGCTACCAGTATTACAAGAAGAGAGGAAACTAAAAAAAACTTTTTATCGGATTTTTTTACAATGTGCTTGCTTACTTGCAATCCAAAGACAATGTTCATTCATGGTTTGGTGCATTGTTATGTACAAAAAAGCACAAGGTTTAAACTAACAACCACGACCAACGCGACCAGAACCAACCAGACATCAAGTTTCGTTCGTTGTTAGTTCACCAAATTAATTACGTTCTCATGTTTTTTACGCTTGTTTACGTTTTATGACTACAATAATAATTTCGTGGCTTTATATAACATATAAACTCTACTGCATTTCCGTTCTCTACAAGAAATACATACAAATTACACGACGACGGACGACATTAGTTTTACCCCTGCAACATTCTTGAACTTTGTTGCATATTTTTTGTCGTCTAGTCATCACTATCATCTCTACGTTCTCGTATCTTCATAATAACCGTAATCATAATCTTGGAAAGAGAGCTATAATATAGGACGTCTTCGTAAAAATGACGATGTTGGTAAATGAGTAGCGGAGAAAGCTAATGAAGGCTCCATGCTGTGCAACTCAAGTTGAGTAAGACTATCCATTATGCGGCCAACAACAATGTAAACTTTCTACCCATCTATGGATATTTCTAGTTATTTCTCAAGATCCTCCTTGCAGCTTGATACAAACATAAGTTAGTAAAACAATCACTTTTAGACATTATGTCAATGATGCTACTTTTGTGACTTTTGTGACAAGTGACAACAATAACCAATATCATCATGCAAAACTCTGTTGTGTTGATTGTTTTTGGAAAGAAATTTTACAACAGACTAGACCAAGACCAAAAAATGTTTTTGTTGCTGCAATCTATGATTTCTTGTTTGCATTAACGTATTCCTCAGAAATGTTATTGAACTCATGTTATTCTCATGATGCATAATTGGTGTTATTTTGTTTGTTTTTATAGCACATATCAGCTTTCTTTTAATGACCATGACACGGGATAAAGCGAAATAGTTGAAGTTAAGAGAGTGCACGTGTGATTAAGATGATGATCATCATCCCATCTCATTCTCAGTAAACAGCCGTATAATGATTTTGTAATGGCTAGTCTTTCTGCTTTTAGTCATGCTCGCCGAGAATGAAACAAGCTAGAGAAGAATCATACCGGACTAGAGAATCGTATTATGAGGCTTTTCTTAGTTTTCTTATATTTTCAAACTCTCAGTCTGTAAAAAGCATGAAAATTAGTGTAGAACGAAAAGTGGGCTGATGAGATGACTGAGAGTGAGAAGTTGAGTTTTGACTCGAGAAGAAAAGCGAAATACGAGAAGAAATGGTAAAGAAAGTATTGCAACTTAAAAGTAAACGAGTCGAAAAAAGAGTACAAAACTATGTGCTCATTGTATTTTGTATCCACATTGAAAAGATGAAAGTTGATTTTAAGAACAAACTTATACAACACAACATATCTGTAAGAACAACAAAAGCTGTATCAGTAATAGTACCAAACAACATTGTTCATTTTCTCCTTTGTTGAAGAAACTGAACTGAGCTGAAAACTCTGAGAAACTATCTTAATCATCTTATCATCAAGTTGATGATCATCACAACCAACTCAACTACTTTCTACTCAACTGTTTCTTTCAAGCAAACAACCAAAATGAATACGGTAGGCAACGCTGTACTGCGTGCGTGTATTGCTACTTCTCTTAATGTGTTTAGAAAACGATGTGTAATACTGAAATGATGAACAAGCCAAGTTTTTAAGAACTTCTTCCTATTACATCTCATCTCCTCACCAGCGAGGCGAGATTTTTTGTAAGATGAGCACAACACCGTCAGTGGCATGAAACAACTTTTCCTGATACAGATTCATGTCCGTAAACACAATAGCCTTTTTCTTTGGGATGCTTTCACTTTCATTCTCATTTTTTTCAGAAATCAAAGCTTCCTCAAAGTGAAAGCGAGAATGACTACAAAAATTTCTAGATTTTTTCGCTAGAAAACTAGTAAATAAGAAATTAAATGAAAATTACTGTTTTTTTAAAACAGTAACTCAAACGTTTTTCTGGCTTCGATCATAGCGGGAAGTGACTTTCCATTCCACCCAGCACCGCGCTACCGTTGACCTCGTCGCTTTTGGTTGCGGTTATACCAGACACAAACTACTATGTGGTATATAAGCTAAAATAAAGAAATTCCAAACTTTCTGCTCGTCTAGTGAAAGTATTTTTTTTCGTTGGGGTTACGTGGTCTGGTAACTGCAAAGTCATTGTTGCCCATTGTAATTGCGTTACGGTACATTCAACCATGTCGCATAGAAGAAGAGTAGCTCAGCTCAACATTAAGCAAAAAATTATTGTGTTATCCCTGCTGTGGTAGAAAGTGGAAGGAAATCATAAAAAAAGTTTTTTCCCAACTCTAACAAATCATAACTTAATTTTACGTCCCCAACAATAAAAATAATGGATAAGATGTAACAACAGTCAACCCAGTGGAAGTAGTGGACACAAAAATGTTGCATTTAGCATGTCTTACAGCAATTTTTTATTACAAGTTGGCTTCATACAGTGCAGTAGTAGTAATGCTAATGGTGATACTGATGACGATGATGATACACTTTTTATTGCAGTAAAACACAGAAAAGATCAATTGTTTGTTACGGACTATTACGTAACCTTAAGTATTTGGTATAACTTATTTTATAGCAATAAAATACTACTTCGAGTAATGTGCGAGACTGTAGAGAAAAAACATCTATCATCGGTGGATATTCCCATTTCCCCCACATTTTCCAAATGATTAACTGTCAAGTTGAATTGAGACCAGAAGAGAGACCACACTAGCAAGCAATTGCAAAGGAGAGAGGAAAAGTCTATCTATCCTGCTGACTAAAAATATTTACCTACTTGGCCATAAAAGTGTGGAAGGAAATAGTTGTAGCGGGTGTATTTTTTCAGGAAATCTTGAGGGACAAGAAGGAAGGAAGGAAACTAAAATAATTCATATGCATGTATCTGTATATGAATTTAGTAAAAGAAGTGAAGTAAAAAGTGGAGCAAGAAAGCAACCGAAATTTCCCCTTGAGATACCAACCCGTTGTGTTGTTTGGTTGCCTTTTCTCTGCTGCTGAAGAATTTTTGGAAAAATCGCCTCAAGTGCAATAATATTCCCTGCTTCCTTGATCGCCAGTTGATATATTAATTTTGACTGGCAAGGTTTACTCACCAATACCGCATATACCACCACACCATTTACGATGAACTGAGCCATGCATGAGGAAATATAAACTTCATATTTCATTTTGTGTATGCGTGCAAGTGACTCTGGCGCTGCGCTGGTAGGCATAAAATAGAAGAAAGTTTAGTGAATAAGAAGATTCCGAATTGCAGGTCATGGCCTTTAGCGGTGGCCGCAATGCCTTGATTGGAATCGTATTTTTGGATGCAGACCAGTAAAACCAGTAAAACAAGATTCAGCAGACTTAACTTAACATCAAGTTATAATATCATATTCTATGAAAAATTAATGGACACTGTAGTGGTGGATGATGGAATTAAGATGACGGACGACAAAAGCTTTAATGGTTTAAGAACCTAAAGCCATCGTCTCCAAGTTCTAACTTCAATCAAGTTATTACTTTGCCTATAATAGTAACCGATAAACCTTTAACCAGTAAGCAATTTCTTGCAAACTACTCTCTATTTATCCATGGTATAGAATGTGAAGAGTTTACCCAAAATTTCTCTCCTCCTAAGATCAAAATCATCTTGTTTGTGTTGCAAGAATTTTTTGGGAAATGGTCCATTTGAAAAACTAGCTTGACTTCTTTCCCACTTGCTCTTCCTGCTCTCAATCTAGACTCAACTACTCTGTCAATTTCAATCAGAAAGTGGAATAAGCGACCAAAACCATACCCTACAGAGCTTTTTCAATTTATATTACGTACATATTATATTATGTGCATACTATAAAAGTTAGGCCATCTCTCCACTTAAACTATCTTTCTCACTCTCAGAAAGAGAGAGAGAGAAAGCACATCTCTCCCTCGTCTAGTCTAGCCTTGTCTTGAAGAAGCCCTGTGCTTTTTTTTGCAAGTACATCAGATGAGATTACACAGTAAATCTATCACATTCGCATTCCTCTCAAAACAAAATTTTCCTCTTTATTCAATGTAAGCGCCATGCCATGCCTCTGGTTGCCAGTTGTGCACTCCTGCTGCCGCCACCGCCACAATCGCCAGGCCTTTTGGGCAAAATATCTATCCATTCAGTTATCTATCCAACTTATATCTACTTCGAAGAGCTATAATATAGTTTTCTTTAAGCTGGCTCCTCTCTTCTCTATCATTCCATCTCCTCTCTTTTTGCTTCAATGAAAGTTTAGTAATCGTTTCTCAGGAGGATTTTCACAGATGGAAATGAGATATATCGCTCCACTTCTGTTGGTGATGTGGTTGTGGTGTTGCTTCTTCCTGCTGCTTTAAGCGCTACATTATATAAGAAATAAGTCTACTTACTTTAATACTCAAAGGAGATCTGATGGATTGAAAAAACCCGTTACAACACTTTCCCCTTTGAGCATTGCATTATCTGTATGATCATGTTCACAGAGAGAGAGAGAGAGAGAGAGCAGAGCACAAGACACAACTTAAAGGCTTATAAAAATGTAACGATATCTTAAATAGGATGGATAAGAAACAGGTCCTTCAACTCTTGAACAAACTCTCATTTCAATGCAATCTATCTAGAGAGAAAAAATATTCATCATCAAAATATCAACATTTCTCCAAGAAATTGTATTGGGTATTGGATAGCATGTATGTACACACTACTATGATTCATGCTACCATCTTAAAAGATAAGATCAGACGAGTACAAACACAAACGAATTTATTTCCTTTTCACTACGAATTGTTCAGTTATCTTTGTATTTATATATAATGATGGTAATATAATATGGCATGAAACCGCAGTGATAAGAAGAGTAATTCTATATCTAATTCGATATGGTATTGCTGGTTTGTTGGGGAGTTCGTGGTAGCAGTTGTAGTGATAGTGGCTGAGTATCAATTTCCATATTTTTATTTATTTACTTGACTGCATTCTCATGAAAGTGCACAAACATCATTTCTCTCAATTTATGTCGATTTTTGTTGAAAATGAAATTGCATGCCAGATATTACATGTCATGTTGTTATACTATAGAACTTTCGGTCACTCACACCACACCATCCAATCCAAGTACAAAAAAAGCATCGTCATCATCAACTTAAGCCATACCAACATCAACCATCTTATCTTTGCTATCGCATCGTCAAAATAGATACATAATATGAAATGATGGAAATGGAAGTAACAAAATTCAGCAGAGTGAAAAGGAAAGGATATGGCCATTGTGAGAGCGAGAGCAACAGGAAGCAATGAAGAAAAATATGTGAGAAGGGACCAATTCATGTCAACTGTATTACATTTCTCCTCCCAAATGGAAAAATCATAAATCATCCGGTAAATAATACAAAGTAAAATATTGTATAATGTGAGCGGGTGTGATATTGAATATTAATGCATTAAAATTTTCGTTCGCCAAAATATGCGCAGTATTTTTCTTAATAGTTTGTTATGAAATATGAGTTTGTCAATCTACCAAGGTCGAAATCAAGCCTGCTTATATCATAAATATTAAAATTTATCATTGATCCTTTCAAAATAAACTAAATCTCAGGTGTTTAATTTGGGTTTATTAGGCATATTTTTCAGATTTCAGGAATTTATTTTTAATAGCAAGCCACCTAGAGATATCCATACTCTCTGCGGAGCATTTTACGACTTCAGTACTACTTTTCTTTATATTCGTAGATAAAATGTAAATTTGTCTACTTTACGTGCGAATGGACTCACACGCTGAACTGGAGTTTACACAAACTTGCCCTTTTAATATGTTAAGGACAGAGACGTGCACACAATACAATGCATAATTAATGCTTTAATCTGTTCAAAGCGTTTTTTGAATGCGTAACTGTTGGAGCCACTGCTTACTGCACCTTTTTCACCTTTAATTTTCCCAGGAAGAGAACTGAAATAAACCATTGACAATGAAAACAGGAAGAGAATTTAACAATAAAGTGCAAATTTCCATTTTCTCCAGCAAAACAGAGAGAGTACAGAGAGAATCTCATAGTTTACTAAAAAAAGCAGACTGTTGTTCCATTTTAATACCCTTTTAATATGCATAAAATATGTATGCTGCTGGAGAAAAGCGAGGAAAATCAGGAGCAAGGCTCTTTCGGCGACACAATCTAAAATCCATTGAAAAAGTTCATCTCTGAAATTTCTTCACACTTCCATACGTATACTTATACAAGAATTATAAAAGTCTAAACTGAAAAACATGCATATGTTTTTTGTGTACATTTTAGATACGCAAATTGGGAGGAACTCCTATGTACAGCTTCACAAACAAGCAACAAAATAAAGGAAAGGAGCCGCAAAGGAACTGAGGCAGACAAAGGCGAAAAGTAATTGAAAACATGTTTGTTGCTGTACCTTTGCTTATTGTGCTCTCCTTTTTGTAGCAAGAGCAGCATCAGCATTTTCTCCTTTTTTCTTCGTCCTCAGGGCAAAATTCTTGCTACATTCTTGTTTTATCTGGGATTATATTCCATGCTACATGATACCCCACTATATACACTATCATAACAATTTTACTATAGTTTTGCAGTAAACAAAAAAGTGATTGAAAAACATTTTCCCTCCCTCTGCTCCTCCATTGACTTGTACATACATACATACATAATATTACTTCCAGCCGTGTGAATTGAACTCCCACACGTTTTACTTTACGTATCAAGACAATATGCATATGTACTATGAAAATAGTGACAATGAAAGCTTTACAGATTTTTTTGGAATAAATGCGATCCATGTCATGATTTTCCTCTCTCACCCTCTCATTCTCCTCCTCCATTATTTTTTTCTAGTACTTCCTCTTTTTACCTCCCACATGGATGCAAATGTCGTCGTAATAAAAAGCTACGACTTACAAATACGCAACATAGTGCTTTGCATACATAATAAAATAGATTGGCAAAATAGGCAAACTTAATACGCATACACAGAGAGAAAAGTAATTGTGAAGATATTCCGAGCTGGATAGGCTAATGCAAGCGTTACATTTTTTTTGCTTAGGCTGATAATGTCAGAACAAGTTTTGTTTGAGACGAAAAGTAAGTTGACGTGATGTGGTGAAGAATCCGAGCCGAGTGGCATGTGAAAGGTAAAAGTTTATAAAGAGGATGTGTAAAATATATCTTCTTGAAAACAAGCATGGAGGAGAAGTGAACAAGTGAATCTCATGATGCTAAATTTTACTACATATTTAAAGAAAATTTGTTGAAATTGAGACTTGCCTAGAACTAGAATATTGTCGATTGTGGGGATTGAATAAATTGAAACTTGAGATTACACAAACTTGTAGGAATAAAGAGAGAGATTGAGAATAAGTACATAGATCTACTGTCTTCAGGAAAAAACAAATAATGTCAACTCGGAGACATTTTTGACGGGATCCATGAACATGAAAAGTATACATACCGGAAGTTCGTGGGCATGACTTAAAATAAAACAAGTTTTGTCAGTGGAATCACAAACTTTTCTTATTTTTTCATCAAATATGGAATTGTTTAGATATACATACCTATATGCAACGAATCATATTGATAGTTTTGATTTCCTGTCTTAAATCAATATGGACCGTAGGATCCGTATTAAAACGTAGCCTTAAAAACGTGACATTCGAGGGGCTAAAACGTGACCTACGCCAATACAATGATTTTTATCGAAGATGCTAAAAACAACAAAAAATGTTCACGTTTACCATTTTAATGAAATGTAAAGACACAACCAACATGGGAACCGAATTAAGCATGGCACATGCACATGAAGGTCATATGTAGCATGGATGATTACATGATGTTTTGCTAATGCCAGACTTCCAGTCGTGTGAAAGGTATTGTAGTGTATTTGAATAACTACATGAATGATTAAATGCTTAAGTTTAATATATGTAAATTAAGCTAAATTGAAATATGTCTTATCAGTTGAATATTTGTTATCTGTTAAGAAACCAGACTTACTAATTGATTCCTGTCCTCCATTCGATATTCTATTCTATTTACATGAAATGATATGATGTACTATGTATGCTTGTACTTGTCCAGTTTACGGACAGACCGATTTCTGCTCTTGTAGCAAACACTTCATTTAATAAATCTCTACATTTATGATACTAGGCAAAGAATCTACGTATGCGTGTTTGGCACATTATTTCTAATACACATATACAACAGTTTGGAAAATGTCATTTTTTCTACAAATTGTTATCTTTTCTGCTCATTAGTGTAATTGTATTTACGTGCATGCATAATTAGTAAAACATTGTTTATGTGTCACGGAAAAGTTCACTCGCATTACTAGTTTTCCCAAGATAACATTTATAGCGCTTGTGACTGATTACTAATTCTATTAAACAATCACAAATAAAAAGCTATAAATCCACATCAACTCTTCATATTTATACATATTTTCAAAACAAATCCCAAACAACAATAAGTTATCAAAATGTTGGTGTTTACAAGATGCATTCTTGTTCTATTTGCTATTTCAACTGCTTTTGAACATGCGTTTTCCATTCGGGTCCAATTTTTCGAGGATGCCAACACAAAAGGTAATGTTTTTAAAGAAGCTCAAAACATTCTTTAAAACTCCATATTTTTTTAGAGAAAATCCATAATTTTAATTTTATAGGCTATTATCATGAAGTTACCTCAGTCTCTGACGACTGCACCCTTGTTCCACCTGAGTCTTCACCAGCTCATGGATCTATAGCAACGGACACCTGCATTATGGTATTCCTGAACCCAAACTGTCGTGGATACAGCTCAAAAATTCTGAAAGGAAGCCAAAATATTAATACTGAATTATTTCGATTGAGCGCATTCACCCTTAAAAATCGTGTTGACATTAAAACATTTGGTGTCAGGTCGTTTTATCCTTGTAACATGACTGAAGGTGGTCCCTCCCTTAACATTGACATTTATTACTTGGCCACTCCTGTAGTTCAGTTTAAGGATATGTGTGGTTGTCGGGATTTACCAAAGGTCCTACAAAGCAAAGGAGCGCCTCTGCTTGCACACAATCATGGTAACCCATTTAAGGTTTATACAGAAACTGAATGTAAAGGTGAGAGTATGGTAATACCTGCAGGATGGACAGATACTTCTCGACTTTTAACTAAATTTGGTGAGGTATGGAACGAGGAAAAAGGTAAAATGGTACCAAACCATGTAGTCATTAAGAGTATTGGGCCTAATCGAAACTCACATAGTTATTTGGATCACTGTCTTCAATTGACAAGCACAGTCTTTAAATTTGAGTTTCTAGATAGTTCTTCAGAAGATGAGATGATATTTGAGGAAAATGTAGAAATGGCTAGCAAAACTGTTTTCAGAAATAATGGCTCTGCATTAATTACTCAGGTTTATCAAGTGAAGAAAACTGTTAAAGAAAGTGCAGAAATAACTATAGCTAGCGGTTTGACACAAGTTCACAAGGCCAGGGTTGATACGAACTGGGAAACAGAAGGGGAAGGTGGTGTGCCTTTTGTGACCAAAGCTAAAATTAAATATGGAATAAAATTGGCTTATGAATATGATAGAACAACTGCAGATTCGACAAATAACAAAACAGTTGTTGAGGAGTCTACAGAGTTTATGGTTAGTCAGACTATTCAGATTAAGCCCTGTACAGAGTATTCTTTGAGTTCGTATGTAAAAATGTTGAAGGATAAACCAGTTGATTATAAGGTATACAGTAGGATAAGTGGGACTTTAGGTGGAACCCAAATGACGGCTAGTCAACTGAGGGAGCATGTTGGAGAATATATTCAGATTTTAAGTGATTATGATGAGCATACTGTGGTAACAGCGGCGAAAGCTGTGATGAAAGTTAACTATGGGGTTAGGACATTTGTAAATGGGGAAGGAAGTAGGATTCCTGGATGTGTTGAGAAAAAGAAAAGAGGGGCAAACGAGTAACAAATTTGTTTGTAATCTTTACAAATATATATTTTTTAATTTTATTGCAAGTAAACCAGAAAAATATCTTTACCTGTTTGCGTACTTTTCATATCCATAAAAGCAACTTTTTGTACATTTTCCGAATTCTCAAGTTAAAGTAATACACTATAACACATATGCACAAATTCATTAAACCTGCATATATGTACTTGTTTCAGTTCAATGCTGGTCTGATTTCAACCAACGATTAGATACGATATGGTCATTATATTCTACTTAAAAATGTTATCAATTAAGTAATTAACAAATACCCCAAAAACTCATTAAGACGATCAAAAACATATTTTAAGACTAACTGGTTTTGAAATTAGTAAGTGATGAACTATAAAATAATTTCCATTTTTTCGGAACACTTTATTTATTTCTTCCTCGTAAATTAATAATCATGATTTCATCCCTAATATTAATTCAAACCAACCACCAACTAATTAAACCCCACCATAAATACAAATAATGCTCTTTAATGGATTGTTGATGGGCTTTGTAACAACAGATATTATTGCACCTGATTGTCCCTGCGGCTCATATTTTACATTTCTTAACGTTTTCTATTGTGTTGCTGCGTTTTAGTTTCAATCATGTAAAAACTAACAGCTTAAAATATGACATTACAATAATTCAAGACCCTTGAAACTGAGGTAATAACATATTATCACACATTTCGTGCAAAACTTCTTTGATGTGATTTACACGAAGTTCCTTATCATGGCCACATATTAAGAGAATATTATTTCTTCACAAGAAAATCTAGGAAACGGGTATTGATATTAAAATTTCTGCTTTCAGTTTTTGCATAAACTGCATACGAGGACTGATGTTTCGAAATTAATCTTGGATTTTGTATTGTGGACAAACTACACCGTGAGAATTCAAAGCGAATGCAATCAATTAATTTATTCTGGTTTATGGAAAGAAAGGTTGCCTAGTTACGAAAAAGAACTTTTTGACATTCGTGAAACACCGGTGAATACTATTGTATATAAGCCAACAATGAAAGGCCAAAAACAAATAATATTTTATTTGCTGTAATGTGGACGGGACCTACTAAAAGGCACTTCCTAACGTTCCTACTTCCACACCCAAAATCCACTTCCACGCCCAAAATCCACTTCCACATTCAAAGTCCACTTGTTCATCAATAAACGACTTCCTCTACAAAAAACAACTTCCACACCTAAAATCCACTTTGTATCCACGGAACTTTGTTGCGTAATTTTTACGTTTTGAATACGATTTATACAATTTCAATGCAAATCTGCACTCAAATACTAGTAGCTAAGTTGGTCAAACTTTCAAATCAAGCGAAACCGTAACATTGTTAAACAATACGACTTTGCTATGGATTTAATGTGTTTTTGAGAAAATGTTCGTAATGCTTCCAAAGACTTGTAGAATTTTGCCTTTCACTAAAAATTGCTAGAACAGCTTTCTAGTAGTGGTTTGAAGTATGGTTCTAGTTCTTTTCTTAAGCCATTCTTGTTTTGTGCAAATACATTTAACACATGTTTTTGCACAAGTTAGTGAATGTTAATCAGTACAACTGTAGGGGTTGTCGTAAATGTGAACTTTTTTCCCGTGTCTTAAACAGAGATACATAATTGTCACAAAATAATTTGTTCAAACGAAAAATTCAAGCACTTGTCAAATAATGCATGAAAATATGTTTGGAAAATATAATAACAATTTCAATACTTTAAAAAAAATTGTAGTTGAACAGTCTTAATATCTGATGTCCTGAATTTCCTATTGTCGCATCACAATTTGGGCACTTTCGTGTGGCCCTTTCAAGGGAAAGCACACTTTAAAATGATAACCCAAACAGCACCATCTCATCTGTAGTTTCTTTAGCCGCTAGTAAGTTTCCTTACGATATTGCAGATGAAAATGTTATGGAAGATTTTTTACTCTCAATGTTAGTTATAATCTTGTACATTTTGGTATTTTGGTCAGATGAAATGAGAAACGGAACTTTTCAGACATGACATTATGATTTCAGACATCAAAAATTTAGGTGCTTGGATAGCTGACATGATTAACCTCCTGTATAATGGATTCTTTATTTATGGAAACGATAGAAATGATGGCCTACGAAATTTATATAGATGATTGTAATTAGGAAACGAAAACTTTGCAGAGGGGTGAACCGAAAGAAAATGTGTAAGTTTTGATATATTCTTTGGATATGAAAACGCTAGGACCTAAAATTCTCAAATTATTTCAATTCGTGATGATTCACTGCGTTAGTGTGTATTGTTTATGAAACACATGGTAGAAAAGTGATTCTTGAATTGGACAAGATTTTTTTCATAAAAAACTTTTATTTGCTCTCAGCCATAAATCACTTAGCAAAACTCATTTAGGATAATTATTAGAAAAAACTTATACGAATTTTAGAAACAAAAACTCGCCAAAAGAAACGCTCAAAAATCCAATATCCCCCTAACCCCCAATGTGGAACAGCTTTTCGTATTTATTCAGGCAGGCCTGTTGAAATAGCAAAACAATTGTTTTAAAAATTAGTACTAAAATTTTGAATCCATTTTAATAAGTTTTGAAAAGTTACCTTTTAATTTCAAATCTGTCACGTATTCTATCAACTCGTCGATTGTGACTTTGCTCAAATGGTGTGCGAGCTCTTTCGGAGGGAATTCCGATGAAGTGTATGGCCTACTGCCACGTAAGGCTCCTTGTAACTCATGTGTTGCAATATCTATACCCTCGTTTGCCATGTCATTGAATATATCGCCTAAACCTTTTTGTGGCTCTACAAAAGACGGCTGCAAAATCATATATCAAATGATTGTATAAGGTATTTGCCTTACTTGCGTTCATTTTTTTTGCAAAATCATATTACTTTCCATTAAACATACCTTTGTTGAGTTCTTCCCCAAAAGGTAGTTTTTTGCACCAACTCTGCGTTCCCTCAAACAAGTGATTGCACCCGTTATTCCATCCGCATTGCATTCTGATTTTCCCAAAACAGCCAACGGCGACGGGTAGTTGCATGTGGAGCTTCCTATTTCCTTGCATCCGCAAGTCCTGTCAGCTAAACAGCATCCAACTTCGTTTCCACAGCATCGTTGAGTATCAAGACAAACCTTGTCGTTTCCAGTTTCGCACTTGATGGGTTCTTGAAACAGTGAAGTCGTGATGAAGCATCAAGGAGCTTATTTGTGCCTGAAAAGTACTCTATGAAACGTTGTCTAGTTTAAAATATTTATTTATACTTATATTACGTATATTTTTACTGAACTGATAACTTAAATATTATTAAAAATTTCACAGAAACAACTTGCCATGTCGAAATAAACAAGACAACGTTTTACAATGCAGACACGATTAGCGTGACTGTGTTAGAACCGTGCAGTCTTACTGCGACAAGTGGTATGTACCAAATTCAAAAAGGCATTCTAAAATGATCTAAACTTGAAATCCTAAGCTTGTTTGAAATAAACGATTTTGTTGAAACAATAAGTTGGCAAACCATAACCCCAATATATTATGCATTTACATGCTGTAAGACCGTGACAAAATTGTACCTTAAATATTAATCCTTTTCCTTAAATGATGTATAACAAGTAGCCAAACTAAAAGATAATGCTGATGAAAATGATGCAGGCATACATTTGGTTTATTGAAAGTAAAGCTAACAAAGTACCCATAAAATATGCGACGTTTTTGAAATTTAAATATGACTGATTTTCTACATGCTACGGTATTTAAGGTACCTGCACAGCAATCTAAAGTTCAATGTTCCGAAACTTGAATGCATAGAAGGTATTGTGTGGTGATATGGTCCAGTATTGCTAATGCATTTTTAGTATTTCGAATTCTTTAATGAAAAAACTTAATGTTTCTGACTACCTGTACGAGAAGATATACTGAAGATGATATTCAAGATTATCGGAATACTTCACATGTATTCATATTCAATATAAAAATTTATGCAAGTTAACAATTATGTATGAACTTTTTTACCCGGAATTGTTTCGACAATTTTGGTAAAATAATTAATAAACTTACCTTATTTTAAAAGAATTTTATTTTCATTCAAAAGTCAATTCGAATTTTACTGATCTGAATTTATTTAGTGGAAATTATTTATACACCTTGTGCATCTTTGAGAATGCATCATTTATTGTAATCGCACAGTCGTAGAATTGATCAATCGAAAACAGCTTTTAGTTAATACAAAATACTCACAAGGATGATACCCAACTAAGTAGAAAGCAAACAGCTTGAAAAATATACCAACTAGTGCATTTTTATACGGAGATTACGAATATAATAGTGAAAATCCCGAATGGTCACATTAGGAGAAGCTAGGTTCATTAAATGTGGTCAATTTAACATTTAAACGCACGCGCTATTCACTGAACGCACGCTCAGCAGAGAGGAGCAGCTCCGCTGATGGGGGGATCAGAGCAGAGCAGCGGAGCTCCGCTTCCCCTCTACTCTGCTGAGCGTGCGTTTAAACGTTAATTTGACCACATTTAATGAACGTAGCTTCTCCTAATGTGACTATTCGGGATTTTCACTATTATATTCGTAATCTCCGTATCAAAATGCACTAGTTGGTATATTTTTCAAGCTGTTTGCTTTCTACTTAATTGGGTATCATCCTTGTCAGTGACAATTTTTTTTTAATATTGCCAAAAACTTCGAACTAAGAATGCATGCTCTCAGGCTTATGAAAATGTTATTTATGGTCGTTTATAAATTTTAGTGAAATAAATGAATTACTTAACATGATGTTACTAATATATTTCCATGTTTGAATTTCATAGTCCTTTAACTATTGAAAATATTGCCGAGGTAATAAACTTGCGCTAAACTTCACCCAAAAATTATAACCAAACTGGTTAATAGTTCCTCTGTAATTACTTCATACTTATTTTATTTGATCATTCAATCAAGAAGTATCATTTTATTTCGATTTGCCATCGTTCAGAAAGGAATACAGGCAGTTAAATTGTCACCTTTGTTGAATTCCGCTGAGTGAAAAATTGTAACGTCAATTTATCCCCCGATTGTGCATTCAACTTTCCAAAATAAACCAATTATGTATAGCACCGAAACATACATACATAGTCCGTTTCATAATTCCGTAGCCAAATTCAAATTTCAATATCTTGGACAAATGTTCACGCATTGATTGGAAATTAGTATGATAGGATAGCCAAGAGACTAGATTAAAAACATGCATAAACATTGGCATGTATGTACATCTACTCATTAGTGGCAACTCAGAAACCAAAACGATGATAAACTCCACTTGGAAAGTTTGACGTTATATCATTATGCTACAAGTTTGGTGGCTTGTCTTTTAAATAAGTCAAGTGAAAATAAAATTCTGTTTTGGCAGCATTATTGCCCAGATTTCGGGCTACAAAAAGAGCTGTCAAACATTCTCAATTAGCGAAATGAGTATCGGACACAACAAATAAAAGAACGATCGACCAGATGTCAAATTTACGGTAAAACTTGATGGATAAAATTAGATTCTGGAGAAAAACAAAAGGCATTTAGATATCCCAATATCACTAATGATAAAGCGTGTTTTAAGCAACAATTTGAGCACTTTTAATTATTTAAAGATTAGTTTCTATCGATTTGCCAGCTGGTTTACTCGAATTTTATGTCTTTTCAAAATTAATTGTGCAAATTGGATTTGATGAAAATTTGCCCCCCTGCTATTTCGATTTTTTCGCTCACTAGACCAATTGGTGACTACAACTGGAGCGCCCGTTTATTATGACTACTTTAAAACCAAAAACACTGATTTTTTCTAACAAATAAGGAAGTTGTGTCAATCTGAAATATTGAGTTTAAAATGTCCTGAAAATCAGGGTTTTCACCGAATTTTTCGAAACCATGCCACTTCTACATAGAAGCACCTTGGCTTATATCCTTCGGCACATTTTTAAGCTACAGTTTTGCCTAACGATTCATACCTATTTCAAATTCATGCGTGGACATTTGTCCAAGATATTGGAATTTGAATTTGGCTACGGAATTAGGAAACGGACTATGTATGTTTAAAGCATGTTCACTCATTTTACTGGTTTGGTATAACAAACACATTGCTGTTTAAATTGCTGTGGTAATGTTCTAATATAATTACAATGGACGATTTCACTTTTATCTTAAGTTTCGTTCGCTTAGGTTATGGAACACAAAATACTGCACTGCACTTTCAAAGTAAATCGATTAAACAGGTGAAAGTGTACTACAGGGAAACATACTGCATGGCCACATGAGTCTATAATAAATATTGTGTGTGAAATGTTTTTACAAACAAATTAGCATAACACTGCAAACATTATTTGATATAATACTTATAATCTTATAATACTAATATATAATCAAAATCTATCTACTGTAAGTGTGAACCCGAAATATGATAATAAACTAACCAAGTCATTTATATGGACATCGTAGAAAACCATTTGGAAACAGTCATATTTCCTCAAAAATCTTATGGACAATAAAAAAATCTTCCTACAAGATTTTGGCAAATTCATTTATAAAATCCTCACTGCTCGTATTACCATGTTTAGTGAAAGGAATAAAAATAACAGTGGCAACCCAAATGTGCAAATATATTTAAAATTGTATTTCAACTTTACAGATATAAATTTGCTATCATTTCTGCCAAGCAATCATCATCATCTTGCAAATCATCCCAACATTTCAGTAAGAAAAATTCAAACACCAATTCCACTGCGTCGTAACACGTTTTTCTTGGCTTTGTATAAGAAAATACAGCAAGTATTTTTAGAGATAGGTATACCAGCTAAAGGTCCTATGTTTTAAATACTTATACTTTTCTACTCGCGACTCGCGACATTGATAGCATAGTGGACAGACAATAAACCTGACAACAGGATATATGGAACTTGCGACTAATGTGGTCAAAATTGTTAAAATAATTATTGTTTTTTCAGTAGAAATAAAATTGTTTCCATTTTTGCAGAAGTTGAATGCCGCTAAAGTGTATACTTGTAAAAATCAGGACTTAAAATCGTTTTGGCGCTAAAAGGGGTCAACATTATGACCTGAAATTTAGCACAATGATATAGTTTTGATAGATGAGTTCATTCATGCAATAATAAAACTTGTTTTAATTTGAAAATTTAAGAATAAGTTTACTCAATTTAGTTTTGTCAAGTTTCAACTAAATTCATGGAGGACCGAAGTCTTGATTCGTGATATACTCAACCTGAGCTTTTGAATGATATGTCACATTACATGTGTCTGATATTGACCTTTGACCCCGATTTCTGACCTTATGGGATCACTGTGACCAAAAGTGACCCATTATTCGTGATCTACTCAACCTGAGCTTTTGAATGATATGTCACATGACATGTGCCTGATATTGACCTTTGACCCCGATTTCTGACCTAATGGGATCACTGTGACC